>CAWVQL010000454.1:0-59860 GCA_963932265.1 Thymelicus lineola
CTTCATTGTTGTATTTTATGACTAAGACCAAATCGAGTTTATTTTGCTTGTCAATAAGATGCCCTTTACCATCCAATCTAACAGTATCAGATACTCCTTTTATTACTACTGTGTCACTTACGACGAAGAGTTAGACGTTGAAGATTGCGTTACTGAAGGTATGCTAGGTACTGGTGCTTCACCTGGTTCGTGAATCGTGTCCAATGAATTCATTTACTACCCTTTACTCAAGCTGAGACATTCTGGTAACCCAACATTCAGATTCTGCAAGTAACTGACGTCTTGACAAATTATTTATACTTGCAAGGTCTTCATCACCGCTATATTCGGCACTATTTTGCCCATTACCAGGAGGTGTAACAAAGATATCAGCCGCGAACACATCATCATCTTATTCCAACTGCGAGATTATCTCATTTACAATCAAGGTGCAAACAAAATAAAATCATAATTAGGTAATAATAGAGATAAATTATGAACCTAAAGAATTAATTTTACATGGGCGTATGTTCCTACTGTTCAAATAATGGAACAGTTCAAAAAATTCACACTTACCCACAAGCTATAACTTTTTTTATACAAAAATATTATTACACAATATAATCAATACCTAACGGATATATATACACCAAATTGATATATGTATATTATAAAATATCATAATTACTTACGTTTTTTTATTTGCCATAATTTTCACCAAAAAGCTGTTTTATTAGCTAGAAAAAACTGGCGCAAAATAAATTCAAATTAATTCAACTGATTGCTAGAAATGTCAGTAATACCAACATAACAAATTTATATTATGGATTCGTTCAAAGTAATTCAATAAAAATTTAAATAGTAACCGTTCCAAAATTGGAACACTGGGATGATATGGGTTAATTGTTATATAAACTTATATTGTCACAAACCAGATACATGTATGTGGTCACAAAGTGTATAATTAAAATTATATGTTTAAAATTTTTACGTTTGAAAGTATCAAGAAGATTACTCGCACAGAACTGAGGTCAAGCGCGACGCGAGCCGCGCGAGGCAATATCACGCCGCGGAGCCGCTTCAAATACCTATAGTTTATCAACCGAGTTTTGCGAAATGGCTCTTATGTTATAATTTGTAAGCTATAATTAAACGTTACATAATTATTTATCAATTTTATTTACACTAGCAAAAATGTATACATTAACATTATTTACATAATTCTATCACCATCCTTTCTTACCCAGTGTAGCCAGGTCTAAAAACTGCGTGTGCGAAATTAATGACGTCATCTATGACGCATTCGCCGCGACAATGACGACCGTAGTCGCCAAGTGGAACGCGGCCTGTTTCGTGGGGACAACACACAAAGACACACACACACACACATCCAGACCGAGAACCAAGAACAGACCGAAGATAATGTGATATTGGAATAACTGTCACTAGAATAATTGACGAATAAGTAAACACGCTAAATAAAAAAAATCACTTGGGTGAATCATGGTCCAATGAATGCAATGTTCCAAAAATATTATAATATATAGCGTTAAATATGGCGCGTTCTAAATGCGCCACAATTATCTTAATACAAGTGTATGTCTAGTTTGCGGCCTCCTTTAACAATATTACCTCCAATACACTCGTTCCCCCCGGCATGTCCTCAGGGATCGCCCGTTTGTACACCATCTGTGTGAACTGGGGGGCGTGGTCGTTGACGTCCTGTACGTATATAGTGACGGGCACGGTCGATGATAGGGACGGCTCGCCGAAGTCGCGGGCTTGGACCTTCATACGTTAATTTTAATGTTAATAATTATTATAAAATATTTTAATTTTATTTTATTTATTTATTTATTTATTTCACTCTTTATTGTACACCAAATAAAATAATACAACAACAAGTAAACAAGCAAAGCAGACATATGAAGTACAAAAGGCGGTCTTATCGCTACACAGCGATCTCTTCCAGACAACCTTAAGATGCGGAGAGCAGATTAGAAAAAGATTAAATGAGGTAAGGTGCACGAATAATAAGGAGGAAATTACAAATATTAATTAAAATAATACTACTAAAATAATATAAATATGGATAACAAGATTAAGAAGAAGAGAGAAGGGAGAAGGGATTTTAATGTAGAATTTGTATGGGGATTCTTTACTAAGGAGTTATTAAAGTAACCGTTAGTGACTCTGAGTTGGGGCGTTAGGTACTTAATACGTTAGGCAATGTGACCATCAAAAATTTGCGTGCGTACTTTGAAGTGTCGAAAATACAATTAACGTGTATTGGCGTTAACAAGGCCACGCCTTTTTCAGCACGCTGATTGTTGGCCAAACCTACATATTTCTTAACGCTTTAATTAACGCATTGAGTAGTGGCAGGGGCAAATGACAGGTATGTCATTGTAAAAGATATGTATTAATATTACCATTTTAGGTATATTTAGAGTATGTTATGAACATGAGTAAATAAAGACAAATTGTGCTACTTATAATTAAGGTCATTAGGTAATTTATACTTACGGTCAAATGTATGGGCCTTATGTTGGTATTGTCACCGGGGATCTGTTCGAAGTCAAGCTTGCCAACCGGTGAGATGATACCGAGGTTGGGGTCTATTGAAAAGTTATTTTTATACTCCCCACCCACTATGGAGTATTCTATGTGGCTGTTACGAGTTCCTGAAAGTATAATTAAATGTATGAAGCTATTAAATAACATGTCAAATAAAGGTTCAATACAAATACGCGAAAAAAATCTTTTAGAAAATAATCAACAATTATTAATTACTGCGGAATTACCTAAATATTTTTTTATTGATCAATTTATTGTCACCTATCACATGCTCTCACTATCACCCTGGGTTGACTGGTAGAGAATGCCAATAGGCATTAAGTCCGCCCTATGTAAGCCTTGAGTTAAGGATGTAGCAATAAAAATTTATATACAAAAATTAAATATAAAAATTGTGTGTGTCAGCTCCAAAGCACGACTGGAGTTTACTCCTTACGAACGATTATAAAATACATGACATTATCATCAAATCAGTAACAACGCCATCTTGTATGCGATTGTCAAATCAGTAACAAGATTATTATTATCATTAGATGGCGTTGTTACTGATCACAACGCACAACGCTCCTAACGTAACGCAGAAAATTAGATTTTACTCTCCATAAGTTTCATACCCCGGGCTTATATTTGAAAATCGATTCTAAAGGAGTTAAACTCCAAAAACAAATAACGGTCGAAATTGATTACTTTCGAGGGGGCCTCTAATAAATATGAAGTCATGAAGTTACCATTCAAGTCAACATCCCTGGCCTCTAACACCAGCGGTGTTTCAAACTGCTGCTCGTTCTCCATGAGACGCGCCTCGTACCGGTTGGCGAGGAACATTGGCGCGTTGTCGTTCACATCCTCGATGTTGACTACTAGCTGCGCTGTATTCCTGTTGCCGTTACCCTGCAATATAATAAAACTTTACCGAAACCTGCTTTAGAATGAAATAGGGATGTTGACTAATTTTAGGATTCAATTTAATTTTATAGATAGGACCTTAATATTCTCGAAAAAAATATTATAAAAATAATAATCTTCAATTTAAAAACGAAAATTGATAAATAAAAATCATTATCAAATTTCCCACCAAAAACGTCATGTCACGTGACGTCACAATCCGTTATTCAATACTATCTGTCTGCTGAAGTTAGTTGAATTTCCAAAATACTTTCAATGACGTCATAAGCTCAAAATGGCGTTGAGGTCACGTGACAGTGAGTACAATTTTTAACATTTTAAATTAATGATATTTAATTTATTGTGATTGATTTCGATAAAAGAATTATATTTTAGGCCTCTAAATGTTACCACTAGTGTTTTAGACAAAAATTTATAGTAATTTATAATTAGTGTAAACATCCCTATTATCTGGTATCTGCAATCGTCCTAAGATTTACGCAAAGATTTTCTCGTCTGGGATCAACTATTTACATGAAAAGCTTCAAATTATATTTTACCTGATCATCTCTGGCTTCAACAGTGAGGTAATGCCTGGAAACCTGTTCGCGATCGAAACTGCCGTCGCCATCTTGTTTCACTGTGATTACCCCCGATATGGGATTGAGGCTCAGTCTGCAATCAAACAATAACCTTTTTTAAAATATATGGTAATGTTGGCATTTTTAAAGGGTCAACCATTTATCTAAATAAATAAATATCCATTTTTATAAATAAATATACATATTTTGGAAATTTATTCAGTTTTCAATGGAATGAGAAATCTCAATAGTCCCAATTATAATTAATTTAAACATACGTAATATAAACGTAAAAATTTTGAAAAGCAACATACACTGTTTACTTCCACAGCGTCAGCGTAAAGTCACCCTTATTCAACAAAATAGTCAAATCCACTTTACATACTTACAGATGTGCGATACTCCCGCTAAGGTTAGTATATCGGATGCCCCTGGTGCCATAGTTGTCAGAGTCCTGATCGAGCGCCTGCACCCACGCCACTGTCGTCCCCACGCCACAGTTTTCAGGCACTGAGACTGTGTACAGGGATTCCGTGAACTCAGGGAAATTGTCATTCTCATCCTTAATATGGACCATTATTGGTACTACACTGCAATTAATATATAAAAAGATGAAACATTTATTTATTGTAAAAAATTTAAAAATCCCTTTACATTAAACATAGCTAAGAACATTCTCGACTATGTGACTTTTCAGACACAAAAACTAGATCAAAATCGATTCATCCGTTTGTGAGCTATGATGCCACAGACAGTCATACAGATATACAGACACATCAAACTTATAACACTCCTCTTTTTTTGTCAGGGGTTAAAATATAAACATTAATTTGAAAGAGGGCAAACTTTTTTTTACGTGTGACATTGATGTCATTTTAGGTTTTCCTTGTGTGTTTAAATTATTGTTATTAGAGATATTAGAAGGATTAGACAGTCTCATTAGTGAATTTGGAACTTCTGAGGCTTTTTATTGAGGTGTTCAAATTAAATATAAATTAAAAACTTCAACAATTTTTAACTGACAACCAAAGATAGTCTAATGTTACATACCTCATTTTAGGATTATTGGTAACAACTTCCTTGGCAACCAGACTGAAGTTCATAACGGTGACTTTTTCATAATCAATCAATGATGGATCATTCACGCGTATGAGAAATGACGCCTCATTTATGCCTTTAAAAGGTGTTACATCAAATACTCCATTGTCACCAACTATGTACAATTCAAATGTACCATTTTTACCCTGGAATTAGAATAAAAGTTGATTTAAATGATTTTTTTATCATAAATGGAATAAATATTCAATACAAGCTTATACATAGCTTACACACACACATGTTATAGTGAATCAGAAGAAAAAGTGTTCAAAATACACTGTATTACTTTTTTAAAGTAGTATCAGTAGGATACCGTATATTATGATCCCTAAAGTAGTTCATTTTGATGAAAGTATTTAATAAATCCCTTACTTTAGTAGATAGTAATAATAAAAACAAAGAGTCATACTCATTGTCCTAGGATACTCTCGATTTCGTGAGGCCAAGGACAACACACAAAGACGAACACACACACACAGACTAAGAACAAAATTGAAACTCATCATTAAAATTTCAACCATAAATCAAACCATAAAATTTACCTGATCATAGTCAAACACTTCCGGTATAGCATCCTGCAGGAATGTAATGGGTGTGTTCTGTTGAGCATTTTCCAACACCTCTCCAACATACTTCTCACTGCGAAACCTTGGTGTTTCATCATTAACATCAGTCACTATGATTGTCACCTCTGTAGTAGCACTGGGCAATGGAGACACCACATGAGATTCTTCTGTCGCCTGTATAAAAGTGTACAATGAACAATGATGAAAAAAGAAAAATAAACATTGTAAAATATTAATACTTGGTAAAAGTAACAAGCACCAGTTATTATCAATAAAGTGGCAAATGACAATGTAATCTATTACATGAAGGTTTCACAACAGATATTTTTGTGTCTGGAAGTAAAATTTCTTTTACTCTTTACAAATCCATTGTGGCAGAGAGTGGTATATATATGGCTCTCCAGCAGTCCTGGATTTGTCAATAGGCCGTATAGACCGCGGCCTAGGGGCGGCAGCGTCCTAGGGGCGGTAGATTTCAGAAGATGATATTATAGATGATTTTGCTATTAAAAAGTGCCGTAAAAACTTGTAATTCTTGTTTTTTTACGCACTTTCTTAGTGACTAATTCAGTGCTTTACGAATTATGAATGGAAAATTATTATTTTAGAAAGGTAATTTTAGAAAGATAAGGAAAAATATAAATCTGGCACTGCTCTCCAGTATGCTAATAAAAACACATTAAAATAATTTCTCTGTTGATTTTTGGAAGGTGGGTGATAGTAGCTACATATACTGGCTGGGAGAAAGCCCTATCATCATACATGAACAATTTCGAATAAGGTGTCATGATGTCCAGCAATCTTTAGAGTATACCACTGGCTTGTTTGTCGTGGAGCATAATTCAATTTAATTCAATTTATTTATTTGCATTATGTACTTTGAGGCACAGGCATAGTACACCACACATGGGGAGAATGACTTGTACTAAATGTTAGGAACTCTTACCAAGATCTCCAAGATATAGGCCCCATTGCTGTTATTAGGGTCCTCTCTATCCAATGGATTAACAGTATACACAATCCCTGAGCTGATGTCAATGTCAAAGTGTTCTTCTCCACCAGATATGATACTGTAGGAGATGCGGTTGTTAATGCCTTTGTCACCATCAATAGCTCGCACTGGAAAATAAATAGAAGTTATTTTATATGTGATAGTAAATGAACAACATGGTATAATTATCAAGAAACACAACAATAAGTAAAATTAATATAATATTGTATATTTCATAGAATAATACAGTGCAAATCAGCAGCTATAAAGAGAAGTGAGTACGCTTGCCAGATATCTACTAGAGAGAGAGAGAGAGAGAGAGAGAGAGTAGTATTGTCTAACTGTAATCTAAGCCACAGCTTACACATAACATATAAAATATGACTGTTCTCATATTTTAGTGGTTACTTGTTTTAGTTATTACTTTACAGCTATTTAGTAAACCTCTTATAACAATACCTTGCAATACAGAAGTTCCAACAGCAGCATCCTCGCTTATCCTAGTCACGGGGCTCGCAACAATGAACTCAGGAGGCTGGTCTTCAACGTCCTGAACCTTCACCAGGATAGCAGCAGTACCAGTGTTCACTCTACCCTGGTTAGCCCGGTCTACAGCTAGCACTCTCAACTGGTATAGACTCTTCCGTTCGTAATCCAAACGGTTTGTGAGCCGAATTACACCTTTACCGTTTACAGTTTGCACTCCAAAACTCTTCGTGTCACCATCTAGCTCTTGTAAGTGGTATAAAACCTTGAGGGATAAGATAAAGATAAAGGTATTTTTAAATGTTGATTCTTGATAGTGTCACATTTTACAATAAAATATAAATCAAATCAAAAATTCCTGAAATTCTGTTTACTATTGACAGCAGACAGCAGTCAGCTGTCTGTGACTTGTGACATTGACGAGATATTGAGTTACTAATGACAACGACGTTACTCATTTCGTTCGGAAACTTTTTCATACACAGCGACGATTCTCCTTGCCTCTACCCTCCATAAGCAGGAAGAACAATTCGTCGTAGCTACATCCGTACGAAAGAAGGAAAAATAGTAGGGTACAGTACACCGCAAAAGTTTATTACCAAGTGGCGTTAACCATTTACCATGGTGAATCATTAACTCATTTTGTCGGCTCGGCTAATTCCGCTACGGATGTATCATATAAAGTAACAAAATATCGCCTTAAATGATAGGTGCCTACTTAAGTACGTAACTACTTTATCTTGAAGCTTTTTCTACTAAATACTTATTTCAAACTAATTACCTGACCATAGGCCCCTTCATCAAGATCTGTCGCTTCAACAGTCAACAGTACACCAGGCGGAGCATCTTCTCTTACAGTAATGGCGGTGGGGTAGGGCTTGAAAACTGGTTCGTTGTCGTTCACGTCCTCGACTAATAGCAAAAAGCTTTGGGTGATGAAATTCCCTTCCCCCAAATGACCGTCAGTCAGCGTTAGGACAAAGGAGTATTCATCGCGGACCTAAGATGAAAATGAAATTTTTAGAAGTGTATTTCTTTAAATGTTTCTCATAATAATTTGTTCCGTATTTTTTATCTATGCTACTTTGGTATGTTTGCATAAATTTTTATGTTTGCTATTCATTGATATGATAACATAGTTTCTTTAACGAAATTGACATGAATAAAAAGGCTTAATTTGCATAATTAAAACTTTAAAACAATCGTTACGACGCAAATGGTTTTAATAAATAATTATAGAACAAAGGTTAAGTACCTACCTATATTTAATTTTATTACCATGCTACTAATTAGTAATTATAGCCCAGCAACTAAAGCAGCAAAAATTTAATTTACAAGACTCGGTTGATATGTTTTGTTGAACTCGGTTGAACTGTTTTGCAAACCGTATCGTATAGTATGTGAAATGAAAGGGCTTGTTGTAAGGATCTCAAATATATTTTTGTTATAGTTCTACAATGGATAGTTTTAAAATTATTCAAGAAAGAACGAAAATTAAAGCCAAAAATTGACCATTCCCCACCCCTTATTTCCGAAACTACTGACGCTAGAATTTAGAAAAAAATACAGAAAATAGTTCTTTACTTAAATATTACAGAAAAAAACCTATCAACTCTATGGTCTTAAAAAACGGTAAAAATAAATAAAATTGAAAAATAACGGTAAATACATGATCAACGCACGGAACCCTCTCCAAGCGAGTTTAACTCGCACTTGTCTTTATTTAACTGATCAACTTTCTAGTTGATTATGCAGATCTACATACATTTTCATATACTTTTACCGTACAACTAAACAGTTGTACGACAAAAAATTGTGTGTATGAGGTGGGCTTTAGTGCGAGGTTTTAACGCCCAACTCAGAATCACTAATGGTTACTTTAATCGCTCCTTAATAAGGAATCACCATAAAAATTCTGTACTAAGGAGCGATTTAAGTAACCATTAGTGACTCTGAGTTGGGGTGTTAGTGTATGACATGACTGATAATAATAGTAGTAGATACCTATACATTTTAAAGAAATAGAACGAATAATTATAATCAATAATCGAAATTATTATAAATTTTCAGTCTTTACATACATGATTAATACCCTTAATTACCCTAACGCTCCATTAAATAGCTTTACAGATTTTTGTACGTACCTCTCTATCTAATTCTTTAACTAAATAAATATTAGCTTCGTTGGACGAAATGGCCTCTAGTCTTAGTATATCACTTCCGACTTTATCCTTGATACCAAAAATAAGCGTATCTCCGTCGGGGTCGATGCCCCTAAGTCGGTAAATAAGGCTTCCTGAAATCATACATCATTATAAGATTATTCTAAGATTATAAGGTTGAATGTGAAGAAAATCGCAGTGTTCAAAGGAATTAAAGGGTACATAAGTAAATATTAAAAAGGCGGAAATCTAATTATAACCCAAGTAATGGAATACACTGACTATTCGTTGCGTTATCCCCTTAAATACCAAGCGCAACTATCGGTAGGGCTTCCCTTTGTTGGGTGTCTGTTGTCGTGGAAACACCGCTTCCCCCGAAACCAATTTCCGGACATCGCATGCATGATGGCTTCCACAATACTTTGAACTAGTCTAGTCTTTTCTACAAAGATTGAGATCACGGATATATAATTATAGTTTTTGTGCCAAACTCATGTAGATGACAAAACTTCGTTATCCTTTGCCTTTATCTATCCACTGTTGGAGACAACTCTCTCTCAAGGCGGTCACAAAACTTGATCATCTTTCGATCTCATCCGGCCTCGAAATTCTTATTTCTAAGGCCCTACATCTATTACCATTAGGTCAGGTCCTATACTCCGTTTTCCTAGACGTGGGCGCCATTCGAGGGCCTTTCTTCCCCAAAGGTTATCGGTCCTTCGAACTATGTGGCCAGCCCATTGCCACTTCAACCGGCTTATTCTTTTGGCGATGTCGGTTAACCTAATTCTTTTGGATTGGATTAGCTAATCCAATCTAGTGACGATGGCAAATGGCAGTGATTATAATTACATACGTTATGCTACAGAAGTTTTTTGACCTTACCCACTTGTGTGTCAGAGCCTTCCTTTAATCTTACAACTATTTCCGATCTGCCGTCTATGAGAAATCGAGGCGGTCTGTTGGCAATGGCAATTTGTAAACATGTGAGAAAGCAAAGCAATTGGATGCATCTGTGTTGGATCCGTTTTAATCGTACTGGAGGCGGGAACTTGAGTGAGGAACGCATTGCGTTCATGGTGCGTTTTCACCTGGTACATTGGACTTTGTTGGTTCTTGTTACAATGAGGAGCATTTTCCCGGAACTTTTCTTCGCACGGTTTCTCCGTGGGAAGACTAGAAGTGCTCGTGCACTATCGGTGAAAGTGTTGACACAGCACTGCGCGAACGAACTAATTTCCTCTTGCCGAGTTCGCGATCATCTGCAACAATAGACAGGTGACAATGTTACATCGATATCGTGAATGTGAAAGGTGAAGAATATCCTTGATTATGACATTACGCGATAACACGTGCAGTGAGACTTTCGTCTGGTGATAAGTAATTGCTGTTAATGGAGTTTCACTCTCGAGTAAGAGTCAGCGAGTCGTGCACATAATGCGGGCAAGTACCTACATTATAATTAAGAGTTTTAAATGGTCCAACTTTTTAAAATATTATAATAATATGAATTATAGTTATTTGTTTAGGTTGGCGGCCAAGATTGAATCTAATAAATATCGATTATTTATTCGATATTTTCGAAAAAATTCAACTCGCTTTTTATGCAAATTTATACATACATATATGTCAATAACTTTCAAATTCCGCGATGCGTGTGGGTCTAGACTCTAGTTAAAGCTATTTACATATTCATATTACTATTTTATTATATTACTATTTTATTCACCTACGATAAAAACAATGATCTACAGCGGTGATAAAAAAAAGAAATCGTTAACAACTTTACATTTGATGAAGGCAGAAACAGAATCTTGTCTCACTGGGTCATCCAGTTGCGGGAACCAGTGCATGTTAAAGGCTTACATACTATGTACATACGTACTAAGTATTTGTTAACCGTCCCTATCTATAATTATAATACTCGTAGTATCTTAACTTTTTGTAACTTTAGATTTGCAACTAAGTAGTTTAAGTTGAGGTTTTTCAAATCATTTTTAAAATTTCTAAAGTAACAGTTCTAGCCGTATTGGGGCGGCTTAGAATACTAACCACAATCCCACGCCGGACGGGTGTCGTAAGAGGCAACTAAAGCCGGCCCGCTGGTGGTAGGGCCCTCGGAGGGATTATATTGGTACTACTGATTTTAATTAATACCATTATTACTATTATTACTTCTCCAGGGGTTCGCCAGGATAGCTACCACGCTCGAGCATGAGTCAGCCGGCAAACGACTCGTCGTGTTCCGGCTGGTGGCTTGAGAGCCAGTTCTTTTTTATTTTTCTTTTTTTCTTTCTTTCTTGGCCGGCAACGCATCAGTCATGGGCGGCGATAGCCACTTACCATCAGGTGGATCGTTAGCTCGTTTGCCGGCTATTTTCATGAAAAAAAACAATTCCCGAGTTAAACAAAATGGTAAGCAATTTGCAATGAGCTCTAAATTTCACGTAACATCAACCTGTTGCATTGAAGCGGTACTTTCGCACGCTTCGGCTTTCAAAACAATAACGTTCATTACATAAAACAATTAAAAATTGACCTCGTGCCACCGGATGTGTGTAACGTGAGGTGTCGTTGACGTTGACGCTGACGTAAATTTTGGCGGCAAACCTGCGTCCTATGGAGGGTTGACACTTATCAGTTCTCACGGCAATGAGTTAAACTTCAAGCATCATGAATGAAAAAAAAATCTATACTAAATTATTAAGTCTTGGAAATTCTGATTCGTTAGACACTCTTAAGGATTAATTAATTTTAGAACTTAAAACACAATCAAAATATTTTATCCACTGGAATGTTCTTTATTGTTTGATGTTTCCATTTTATCAGGCACTTTGTTTCTATAATAAGGTGGGTGTACCATGGAAGGCCACTCTAACGATTAAACATTCATTACTTCGTTATTTACTGCTTAAATGAATCAAACAAATCATTAAGTAACGCTTTGTTTTATTATGTGTTATATAAAACATTTATTTTTAAAAAAGGTTTAACCATTATTTAATAAACTTAAGTTTAAATAACCTCTGCCAAATGGCCTTGCAAGGAACAAGGCTCCATACAAGGCCAATATAATAAATCAGTCGTTTAACTTAAAACTAACATTGTGACAATCAAAATATCTACATATACTTAAACTACATAAAAAGGTCTTTCATTAAAATGGAATATTAAATACCTACCATAACATATTCTGATAAAAAATAATCAACGAACATAACTAGAACTCTATCGTAAAACTAAGAATGTATTTGTGTAATTGTTTTAAAAATAATATAAATGAGTAATAAATCGAAATCAAATAAGTTGCCAATAACTTTTATAGTAAAATAATAAAAATATTAAAATGGCCTTCTTAAGGGTATGTTCCTTGTAAGGCCAAAATGTTAGAACACCTCGGAATTGGGGGCCTTTACCTAAGTGGTAGCAATTATATTAACTTGCACATTGTTTTAAATTTCCAGATATTTATTTACAAGTAAAAACTAAGTGTTAATATTTTCATAGTTTCTAGATGTTCTTAGGAAGACCCTTGTGCCCTAGCAAGGCCAACTGTCCACTTTTTGATCGGCCTTACAAGGAACCATTGGCTTTCCTAGGAAAACTACCAATATTTTAATTGTATTGGAAATAAAGTAATATTTTTTTCTTCAGTGCCGTAGCAAATCCTTATATTATCAATTTAGAGTAAAAAAAATAAAGAAAACAATAGTATATTTACTTGAAAACTTACATTTTACTAAGAGCAAATATAACAATTTTAACATCGATGACCGAAGTCAACAAAGAGAGGACCCGCATTGATAAAATAGCGGTGCGAGGGACTCGCCGCCACGTCTGTGTACTTGAATTCGATGGATGTAAGTGTAAGTGGAAGGAAATTGTCATTGGATGGCAATAAATACGAGTTTTAAATAATTGGCCTTACAAGGAGCATGGCCTTCCATGGTCCACCCACCTTATGTGGAATTCATGGATCTATGACAGTAATATTCCAGACTTGATCTAACACTTAATTTTTACAAACATAACAAAATCTGTCTTAGGGCAGACTGCAGACATATCTAGTACTAGGATCTTTATAATTATAGGATTGTGGTATGGTATGGTATGTCATGACCCTGTGGTATGACACATCAATTGAAACAATAGGTTCAAACAGCGAAACGGGTGCGAAGGCCGCTGAATGCGGGGACTAGCCCGCAGGAGAATGACCTTTGATTTTCGGTCGTTATCACCTGTGACAGAGATCGTCATCAAATTATCAGATGGATATTACCCGTGTGAAAAGAAAACTATATTTATTTTTATCAGAAGTGGGATTGACTCTGTAGACACATGAACTGTTTGGGTGGTTCATGTACAATATTTTTTAATACGCAAGGAAGTTGTGTTTCTATTTGGTAGCCTATGTTGATAGCTAAAATATTGTAGTGTTTAGTAAGTAGTTATCCTGCTCGAAGGACCAAACACAAAATGTTGCTTTTACCTCTATGAAAGCTTGTATGATATTTATATTAATTATTATTGGTTTTGACGAGGATAAACATCCAGAGTGGTGGCTTTTTCGTTTTTACGTGAGATTGGAGACTAGCGATCGAGCAGTTAGGCGTTGACCCAAATGAATGTTTAAAGTTTAGACCCACGCACGTGTCAACGAAGACGATAATTTTTATAATAATTACATCTCGATTCTCGACCAAGTCACAAAATGATCAAATCAATTTTAGAGGTTGTCCGTTCCACTTACGATGAAAGTGTTATTCTGTACAAATTAAGCTTGTAGGCAGAGGCTCCATGCGTGACGGAGTCAGCAGGTACTCCCGAAAGGAGTGCACCGAAACGAGAGAAAGCGCCACCCTCCGTTACTCGCCTCACGCCCCACTGCCGCTTTGAGATCGCCTTAATGTGATGACATGTGTGATAACTTGGTGCGGGGTAATGATTTTCGTAATGACGCTGACTGAAGTAAATTATTCTATTTTTATGTAAATATCTCTCGTCCGTTCTATAGAGTCAATGCCTTTACGCTTATGGTAATTTATGTGACTGGAGGATAGTAGCTTGCCGTCACTAACGGTTAATTTCATGTATTTGTGTATATAAATTATTGATTAAAAATAAAATAAAAGCTAATGAGTCTTGAGGAGACTAATAGTTAAGATTTACGAAGATGTCTAGAAACCGTAGGGTAGTTTCGCTACAGAAGAGTTTAATAGCGAAACTAAACCTATTTTTTCATTCGCTGGATGGCTGGAACTGGAAGAAGAGTTTTGAGTATATTAGTTCATTGGTTTTGATGGATATAGTCTTATAATATCATTGGATATAGTCCATCATAATATAATACAACCCACAAAGATGCTTAGTATTTTTTAAAATTTCCCTGTCAAGTAATACACTCTTCGGCATTATGCATACATTTTGGTTGTTATTGTACGGTGCATATCTGAACTCTTTTGCTTCGACTACATTAAAAACCAAATATTTGTTTTTACAGCACTTAAAAATCGGAATTTAAACAAAATAACAAATTGAGTAAGGCGGTGGAGTATGCTCTAGATCTCCTCAAGAGGCGCAACCGGTGCTCAGCAGTGGATCAAGCCTTGGGTGAAGCTAACCAAAAAGCCAAAAAGTTAAATCCCAGTTTTTGTGGCTTTTACTTACAAATTAGCGAACAAACTTGTAAAATCTTTCTAGAACAAAATATTAGGTACTGATACGTGTAGAGTGTAGACTGTATGAAAACGTTGAACAATGTTTAAGTTTAAATGAGTTGCATTTAATACTGTGATTTCGTAACAAAGTTACAATAAATAAACTTTTGTAATCAGATGTTTCTTGGGAATCGTTGCTCCACAAATGTAGTCTCTGTGTGGATGCAAGTAGTAGGTATTCGCCGGTTCTAACTCAGGAGCTACAACCGGCCAATTGGGCAAATTGCTAAGTTCACGACCTTCACTGCCTAGAACAAAAAAAGTCGAGTTTGGTGTCAAATTGTATGTTTTCGACCATGCCCGATCGATTGCACTGATCCGTTTTTTGCTAACTAGCGTAGAAACAAAGATAGCTTCAGCGTTGTATTAGCCCTACTTCGTTATCTAATGCCCTCATTAGGTCGTTAACTTGACCATTCAATAATTACAATGGGCTTATCGCTTCCTCGTACTCGACTTAACTATGACGCAGTGATTCATACTAACGAGGGGCACTGTTTTTATTACAAAAACACCATAATTTTTGTTCATCGTATTTATTATTCCAAATAAAATTGAATCAAATAAATTATTTAATCTTCCATCATTGCAAATAGTCTTGGCATGAAATATTTTCAGAGTATCATACATAGATTTACCATGATACCTATATTAAAAATTATGCAATATTCTTCGTAGAAAGTAGTAAAATCATGTTAGATTCGATCGAGATTATGTTCAGAATGTTTTATCGAAGGCTTGTGCTGTGATCCGTGCGCCCAAAGAAAAGAAGGAACTGCCTGCAGCCGCACCTTCAGTATTCGATCATTGCAAAATTTTAAAAATACCTAACAATATCTTTGAACTAAAATCCCCTCCTAACAATAACAATACCCAACAACCTACCACCAATACCCCCACCACCAATACCTAATACCTAACAATATCTTTGAACTAAAATCCCCTCCTATCCCCATCTAACTCCTGTCGAATAACTTTATTTGAAATTTAATGAATGTAAGTATGATATTCTGAAGCGCTCAAAGCACGGCGACTTATATCGGGTTGAGACCGAAGTTTGATGATAAGGCTGATAACTGACTTACACATTCGAGATATGACCGGTATCATTGTCACCACAACAATTCACACGAAATGGCTTTTATTATGTCGGATGTAGTGACGGAATAAGATGTGCCTTTGTAAAGTTTACGCTGGATGGAAAATAGCAGAAAACAAGCCAGCGTGGTTATTGTACCATCAGTAGCCCCAGCTTGCGACGGCAGAAATGAATGCGGAATCAAAGTTCCTTCTACCAGTATCTCAGTGATTGGCCTTGTTGCATAGGTCAAAAACCCGAAATTTATATCAATCCATAGATCCTATACGAAGTTAAAAAAGGACAAACTTATAACTAACTAACTTATTCTTATTTAACTTATTCTTTTTTCTTGTACTCTTATGTTTATTATTGTATGGTGTACAAACAATAAAGTGTTAAATAAATAATAATAAATAAATAAACACATTGTTGTTTTTAATTTAGAGTGATTCAATTACGTATCATAATGGACCTTCCCATGGGAATAAGGTGTTCTACCGCCGCAAAAAGTAGCCTACGTTACTCTTCAGCCTCCTAACTATCTCCACATAAAAATCATACCATAAAATTGCTCCGTTACAACGCGAACGTGAACGAGGGACAAACAAACAAACATTCTTTCGCATTTATAATATTAGTATGGATAGTTTTACCGCGGTAAAAAGTAGCCTACTTTCTTCTCTAGCCTCCTAACTACAACGTGAACAACACACAAAAAAACACACAAAAACCACACACCACACCACATAAAAAATCATATCACAACATCGCTCCGATATGACGTCAAAGAGGGACAAAGAACAAAGAAACACACTTTTGCATTTATAATATTAGTATGGAAATATGGATAAGGATGATTGAATTTCTAACTATAAATTTATATTAATCCATAGATCCTATACGAAGTTAAAGAAGGACCAACACATTGTTGTTTTTAGTATGGAGTGATTCAAGTACGCATCATAATGGATCTTCCCAAGGGAATGTGGTGTTTTACTGCGGTAAAAAATAATGTCCGTTACTCACTAGCCTACTAATTATCTACACACAAAAAAATATCATACCATAACATCGCTCCATTACGACGTGAAAGAGGGACAAACTAACAAACAAATACACTTTTGCATTTATTATATTAGTATGAAAGTATGGATATGGAGTGATTCAAATAGAATAGAATAGAATAGCGTTTATTTGCAAGGCCACGAACACATACAAAAACAGAAAAAAAAACAGAATAAGAAATTAAAAATAAAACAAAAACATGCAGCTCCTTACAAAATTATTACTAGATTACGCTCGCATGTGTCCAGTGGCCTAGAAAAAGGAGCACACTCAACATTATGCCGCAGTATTGACTACAGCGCTGATTTTCAGTGTGTCCTATTCGGTAAGTCACGGACGACAGTACGCATCATAATAGATCTTCCCATAGGAATGAAATGTTTTACCGCGGTAAAAGGTAGCCTACGTTACTCTCTAACCTCCTAACTATCTCCACACAAAAATTCATACCATAGCATTCTCCGTTACGATGTGAAAGAGAGACAAACAAACAAACACACTTTCGCATATATACTATTAGTATGGAAGTATGGATATGGAGTTATTCAAATACGCATCATAATGGATATTACCCATGGGAATGAGATGTTTTGTCGCAGTAAAAAAGTAGCCTACTCTAGCTTCCTAACTATCTTCACACAAAAAAATCATACCATAACACAAAAATAATAATATATCTTAACACAAAAAATCATATCTTAACATCGCTCCGTTACGACGTGAAAGAGGGAAAGCAAACAAACACTCGCATTTATAATATTAAGTATATGGATAGTATGGATACCTAATATTATTTTTGATCTAAAATAATTACTCCTTTCGAATAACTTTATTTGAAATTTAATGAATTTAAATATGATATTCTGAAGCGCTCAATCAAAGCACGGTGACTTATATTGGGTTGAGACCGAAGTATGATGATAAGACTGATAACTGACTTAAACATTGGAGATATGATCGGTATCGTTGTCACCACAACAATTCATACGAAATGGCTTTCATTATGTTGGATGCAGTGACGGAGTGAGATGTGCCTTTGTAAAGTCTACATTATGCGCTGGATGGAAAATAGCAGAGAACAAACCAGCACGGTTATTGTACCGTCAGTAGCCCCAGCTTGCGACGGCAGAGATGAATGCGGAATCAAGGCTCCTTCTATAGGTATCTCAATGAAGGTGGCTGGACCAATGCATCCGCAATATGTCTCTGAGACCACTCGTCTCCAATCTTTCAGCGATTGGCCTCGTTGTACAGGTCAAAAGCCCGAGGAATTGTCGGAGGCTGGTTTCTTTTACACCGGGCAGGGGGACAAAACGAAATGTTTCTACTGCGATGGAGGACTGGGAAAGCGGCGACGTCCCATGGGAAGAACACGCACGTTGGTTCGATTTATGCGCTTACATTCACTTAGTAAAAGGCCGAGATTATGTTCAGAATGTTTTATCGAAGACTTGTTGTGTGATCCGTGTGCCCAAAGGAAAAACTGTTTGCAGCCGCACCTTCGGTATTCGATCGTTGTAAAATATCTAAAATACCCAACATTATTTTTGACCTAAAATAATTACTCCTTTCGAATAACTTTATTTGAAGTTTAATGAAGATAAATATGGTTTCCTGAAGCGCTCAAAGCACGCCGACTTATATAGGGTTGAGACCGAAGTATGTGTTTTATACAAAATGAACGCTCAGTTTCTTTAATGTTACTACAGACTTCATGTGGGTTCGTTATTAAATCTAGGAACTTATAAAAAAGGCGCATCTTTTTGTTATTGATTGTTAAAGACATTAAAAAAAACTGGGTCATTAGATGTTTGAAATACAAATTAGAAAAATAGAAGATATAATCGTTTTACTCAATCTAACCTTTCCCCAATACTGTTCGTAACATATCATGTGTGTGATAGATAATAGTAGACTTCCAGGCTTTAAAAATGGTAAATACTTATCTTAAAATAATTTTCTGTTGCACTATATAAAAAAATACACAGTAAAAAGTTAAGTGGCCTGTTTTTGATACAATAATCATATGGACAGTATAATACCAAACCAATGTTAGCTAACAAAAAAAAATTAAAAGTTTTAAAAAAGTATCTTGCATTAAAGAGATATCTAAAAATAAAAATGGTTGTAATTTATTATAGAAGATCTAGCTTGCCTTCCTTCGTGAAATTATATGAAAATTATAGTATGTCAGACGATATATTTACGGGATCAGAATTTTATAAATTAACGAAAGATTCTGTGTTGTAAGCCTCTGTGCTCAGGATTCCGCTCATAACAAATGCAGTTTCAAGTTTTTTAGTATTTTCAGAAAGCAGTAAATAATTTTAAAAGAACAAAAACACTTTATAACAAGTACATCAAGTTAAGTTGATATTTGCCTGATGTTTTAAAACTCTGATTTATGATTTTCAAGTTAAAAAAGATTACGAACAAATTTAAATTACTATGCACTGATGATTTAGTTTGTGAAATGTTTATTAGAGAAGAACTTGTATTGAGCTCTTATTACTAAAACGATCTGACTATCCATTAAATAAGACATATGAAAATAAAACAAAGTATTTTTAAAGACCAAAATGCTGGTAAAATAATAACAGAGTTTGTAGGCTTGCGCTCAACAGTGTAATTTTTAACATTCAAACTTTTTTTTGGCAAAAGCTATAAGTGTGAATACAACTGTCACGAAAATTTTTAAAATGGAATATCAATTTAATGAAAATGCTGAATACAATATTTATAGCTAATAAGATACCCAAGAATTTGATAATAATGTACTAAACATAATATTAACAATATTTACTCAGTCAGATTACCCTTTATGAATTGCATACCAAACAGCAATACCAAACAGCAAGTACTGCCTACTAATATTAGTGAATTCGTTTGGGCTCACGTCAAAATATGTACGTAAAGAACTATAGACACATACTCATATGACTGAGCAAAAAAGTATATAGGAACACCTATTTAAAAATAAAATGTAAACTGTTTAAATTTAAGATATTTTTTTGTGATTTCTTTTTATGTTGTTTTGTAAATTGTTAATATTACGATTATCTTTAAAACGTTTAAAATACACTTTATCATTACATCAAAATGTTTCAGTACGTATTTTCTTGAAGTTTCAAATTTCGTCAAGAGTAATCTGACTGAGTAAAAATTAAATAGTTGTTTGATAAAATATAATAAAATGTAGACACCACTTTACAAGCAATTGAAGAGTTCATAAAATTGTCATGAACAGTTTTACAAATTTCCTTTAATTAAATTTTAAGCAGTGAATATTTGGTTGTACTTTATTAATGTTGTCTAAAATTTTTAAACACATTATTATCATTACATCAAAATGTTTTAATATTTTCGTAGTTTTGAAATTCATAAAGGGTAATCTCACTGAGTAAAAAGTTCATAGTCGCTTGCAATATAAATAAAATGAAGACACTACTTTACAGACAATTGGACAGTTTATAAAATTGTCACAAACAGTTTTACAAATTCAATTTTAACCAATGTAATATTCTTTTGTAAATTTTACATTACTACAATGTTGTCTTTAAAATTTTTAAACACATTTTTATCATTACATCAAATGTTGTAGCATATTCGTAGTTTTAAAATTCATAAAGGGATATCTGACTAAATAAAAATTTAAAAGTCGATTGAAATATAAATAAAATGAAGACACCACTTTACATACAATTGGACAGTTTATAAAATTGTCACGAACAAATTTATGTTATTTTGTAAATTTTAAATATTAAAATTATGTCTTTAACATTTATAAATACATTTTTATAATTACATAACAATGTTTTAGAATTTTCGTAAAGTGTTAAAAATTCATAAAGGGTAATCTGACTGAGTAAATATTGTTAATATTATGTTTAGTACATTATTATCAAATTCTTGGGTATCTTATTAGCTATAAATATTGTATTCAGCATTTTCATTAAATTGATATTCCATTTTAAAAATTTTCGTGACAGTTGTATTCACACTTATAGCTTTTGCCAAAAAAAAGTTTGAATGTTAAAAATTACACTGTTGAGCGCAAGCCTACAAACTCTGTTATTATTTTACCAGCATTTTGGTCTTTAAAAATACTTTGTTTTATTTTCATATGTCTTATTTAATGGATAGTCAGATCGTTTTAGTAATAAGAGCTCAATACAAGTTCTTCTCTAATAAACATTTCACAAACTAAATCATCAGTGCATAGTAATTTAAATTTGTTCGTAATCTTTTTTAACTTGAAAATCATAAATCAGAGTTTTAAAACATCAGGCAAATATCAACTTAACTTGATGTACTTGTTATAAAGTGTTTTTGTTCTTTTAAAATTATTTACTGCTTTCTGAAAATACTAAAAAACTTGAAACTGCATTTGTTATGAGCGGAATCCTGAGCACAGAGGCTTACAACACAGAATCTTTCGTTAATTTATAAAATTCTGATCCCGTAAATATATCGTCTGACATACTATAATTTTCATATAATTTCACGAAGGAAGGCAAGCTAGATCTTCTATAATAAATTACAACCATTTTTATTTTTAGATATCTCTTTAATGCAAGATACTTTTTTAAAACTTTTAATTTTTTTTTGTTAGCTAACATTGGTTTGGTATTATACTGTCCATATGATTATTGTATCAAAAACAGGCCACTTAACTTTTTACTGTGTATTTTTTTATATAGTGCAACAGAAAATTATTTTAAGATAAGTATTTACCATTTTTAAAGCCTGGAAGTCTACTATTATCTATCACACACATGATATGTTACGAACAGTATTGGGGAAAGGTTAGATTGAGTAAAACGATTATATCTTCTATTTTTCTAATTTGTATTTCAAACATCTAATGACCCAGTTTTTTTTAATGTCTTTAACAATCAATAACAAAAAGATGCGCCTTTTTTATAAGTTCCTAGATTTAATAACGAACCCACATGAAGTCTGTAGTAACATTAAAGAAACTGAGCGTTCATTTTGTATAAAACACATACTTCGGTCTCAACCCTATATAAGTCGGCGTGCTTTGAGCGCTTCAGGAAACCATATTTATCTTCATTAAACTTCAAATAAAGTTATTCGAAAGGAGTAATTATTTTAGGTCAAAAATAATGTTGGGTATTTTAGATATTTTACAACGATCGAATACCGAAGGTGCGGCTGCAGACAGTTTTTCCTTTGGGCACACGGATCACACAACAAGTCTTCGATAAAACATTCTGAACATAATCTCGGCCTTTTACTAAGTGAATGTAAGCGCATAAATCGAACCAACGTGCGTGTTCTTCCCATGGGACGTCGCCGCTTTCCCAGTCCTCCATCGCAGTAGAAACATTTCGTTTTGTCCCCCTGCCCGGTGTAAAAGAAACCAGCCTCCGACAATTCCTCGGGCTTTTGACCTGTACAACGAGGCCAATCGCTGAAAGATTGGAGACGAGTGGTCTCAGAGACATATTGCGGATGCATTGGTCCAGCCACCTTCATTGAGATACCTATAGAAGGAGCCTTGATTCCGCATTCATCTCTGCCGTCGCAAGCTGGGGCTACTGACGGTACAATAACCGTGCTGGTTTGTTCTCTGCTATTTTCCATCCAGCGCATAATGTAGACTTTACAAAGGCACATCTCACTCCGTCACTGCATCCAACATAATGAAAGCCATTTCGTATGAATTGTTGTGGTGACAACGATACCGATCATATCTCCAATGTTTAAGTCAGTTATCAGTCTTATCATCATACTTCGGTCTCAACCCAATATAAGTCACCGTGCTTTGATTGAGCGCTTCAGAATATCATATTTAAATTCATTAAATTTCAAATAAAGTTATTCGAAAGGAGTAATTATTTTAGATCAAAAATAATATTAGGTATCCATACTATCCATATACTTAATATTATAAATGCGAGTGTTTGTTTGCTTTCCCTCTTTCACGTCGTAACGGAGCGATGTTAAGATATGATTTTTTGTGTTAAGATATATTATTATTTTTGTGTTATGGTATGATTTTTTTGTGTGAAGATAGTTAGGAAGCTAGAGTAGGCTACTTTTTTACTGCGACAAAACATCTCATTCCCATGGGTAATATCCATTATGATGCGTATTTGAATAACTCCATATCCATACTTCCATACTAATAGTATATATGCGAAAGTGTGTTTGTTTGTTTGTCTCTCTTTCACATCGTAACGGAGAATGCTATGGTATGAATTTTTGTGTGGAGATAGTTAGGAGGTTAGAGAGTAACGTAGGCTACCTTTTACCGCGGTAAAACATTTCATTCCTATGGGAAGATCTATTATGATGCGTACTGTCGTCCGTGACTTACCGAATAGGACACACTGAAAATCAGCGCTGTAGTCAATACTGCGGCATAATGTTGAGTGTGCTCCTTTTTCTAGGCCACTGGACACATGCGAGCGTAATCTAGTAATAATTTTGTAAGGAGCTGCATGTTTTTGTTTTATTTTTAATTTCTTATTCTGTTTTTTTTTCTGTTTTTGTATGTGTTCGTGGCCTTGCAAATAAACGCTATTCTATTCTATTCTATTTGAATCACTCCATATCCATACTTTCATACTAATATAATAAATGCAAAAGTGTATTTGTTTGTTAGTTTGTCCCTCTTTCACGTCGTAATGGAGCGATGTTATGGTATGATATTTTTTTGTGTGTAGATAATTAGTAGGCTAGTGAGTAACGGACATTATTTTTTACCGCAGTAAAACACCACATTCCCTTGGGAAGATCCATTATGATGCGTACTTGAATCACTCCATACTAAAAACAACAATGTGTTGGTCCTTCTTTAACTTCGTATAGGATCTATGGATTAATATAAATTTATAGTTAGAAATTCAATCATCCTTATCCATATTTCCATACTAATATTATAAATGCAAAAGTGTGTTTCTTTGTTCTTTGTCCCTCTTTGACGTCATATCGGAGCGATGTTGTGATATGATTTTTTATGTGGTGTGGTGTGTGGTTTTTGTGTGTTTTTTTGTGTGTTGTTCACGTTGTAGTTAGGAGGCTAGAGAAGAAAGTAGGCTACTTTTTACCGCGGTAAAACTATCCATACTAATATTATAAATGCGAAAGAATGTTTGTTTGTTTGTCCCTCGTTCACGTTCGCGTTGTAACGGAGCAATTTTATGGTATGATTTTTATGTGGAGATAGTTAGGAGGCTGAAGAGTAACGTAGGCTACTTTTTGCGGCGGTAGAACACCTTATTCCCATGGGAAGGTCCATTATGATACGTAATTGAATCACTCTAAATTAAAAACAACAATGTGTTTATTTATTTATTATTATTTATTTAACACTTTATTGTTTGTACACCATACAATAATAAACATAAGAGTACAAGAAAAAAGAATAAGTTAAATAAGAATAAGTTAGTTAGTTATAAGTTTGTCCTTTTTTAACTTCGTATAGGATCTATGGATTGATATAAATTTCGGGTTTTTGACCTATGCAACAAGGCCAATCACTGAGATACTGGTAGAAGGAACTTTGATTCCGCATTCATTTCTGCCGTCGCAAGCTGGGGCTACTGATGGTACAATAACCACGCTGGCTTGTTTTCTGCTATTTTCCATCCAGCGTAAACTTTACAAAGGCACATCTTATTCCGTCACTACATCCGACATAATAAAAGCCATTTCGTGTGAATTGTTGTGGTGACAATGATACCGGTCATATCTCGAATGTGTAAGTCAGTTATCAGCCTTATCATCAAACTTCGGTCTCAACCCGATATAAGTCGCCGTGCTTTGAGCGCTTCAGAATATCATACTTACATTCATTAAATTTCAAATAAAGTTATTCGACAGGAGTTAGATGGGGATAGGAGGGGATTTTAGTTCAAAGATATTGTTAGGTATTAGGTATTGGTGGTGGGGGTATTGGTGGTAGGTTGTTGGGTATTGTTATTGTTAGGAGGGGATTTTAGTTCAAAGATATTGTTAGGTATTTTTAAAATTTTGCAATGATCGAATACTGAAGGTGCGGCTGCAGGCAGTTCCTTCTTTTCTTTGGGCGCACGGATCACAGCACAAGCCTTCGATAAAACATTCTGAACATAATCTCGATCGAATCTAACATGATTTTACTACTTTCTACGAAGAATATTGCATAATTTTTAATATAGGTATCATGGTAAATCTATGTATGATACTCTGAAAATATTTCATGCCAAGACTATTTGCAATGATGGAAGATTAAATAATTTATTTGATTCAATTTTATTTGGAATAATAAATACGATGAACAAAAATTATGGTGTTTTTGTAATAAAAACAGTGCCCCTCGTTAGTATGAATCACTGCGTCATAGTTAAGTCGAGTACGAGGAAGCGATAAGCCCATTGTAATTATTGAATGGTCAAGTTAACGACCTAATGAGGGCATTAGATAACGAAGTAGGGCTAATACAACGCTGAAGCTATCTTTGTTTCTACGCTAGTTAGCAAAAAACGGATCAGTGCAATCGATCGGGCATGGTCGAAAACATACAATTTGACACCAAACTCGACTTTTTTTGTTCTAGGCAGTGAAGGTCGTGAACTTAGCAATTTGCCCAATTGGCCGGTTGTAGCTCCTGAGTTAGAACCGGCGAATACCTACTACTGATGCACTATGCTGTATATCGAAAACATGCGTTCTGCTTGCAAAACATGTGCACTGCAAGCACAGATTACCCCCAATAGATACCACATAGTGAAATTTTCTTAGTTTGAACTCACAAAATTTGGCGGAAGGTGCGGCTTGCGGGGGACATCAAAATGCACTGTGATTGGCTATTTCTAATTCATACTTGAACTTGACGGGTCAGTATTGGTCGAAATTAATGTCGTGAACATGCAAATGCACGTACGTGTTGGCGCGCGTCAGTTGCCTTGCATGCGGTATCTAAGTATTGGGTGGGGGTGATCTGTGACTGCAAGTTAGTATCAATTGCGCTTCGTGGCTAGGTCACGCGCTAATGCTTTTACGAGGGTTCCTTCTGCTTAATGTTTTATTTACAAATACTATTTACGTTACTTTTGAAATGACAGTTTTTTGTGGCAGTTTTGATACACATACCTATTTATTCTGTGGCTCTAGCGATCTTTACAGTTTCATGAAGGTAGAAGGACCGGGCGAGCTTAGAAAGATTCAGCCGAGAAGACAATATTTGCGAAGAAGGAAGAACTAGCTTACCCTCTTTTTTGTACAAAATAAGCTAATTCTTTGCTTATTGCTCTTTGCTTCTTGTTTGTAACCCACCTGATGGTAAGCGGGAATGAAGTTATGGATGGTAAAATAGAGGTTAGGAAGCTCCCTATAGGTGGCAATTTCTTTTATTTTGGTACCTAAGGCAATAGGTATTAAACGAAACAACAAATCAAGTTGCAAATCAGTGAATCTCATTTCATTGTGAGAACATATGCAATAATCGGACGGATCGCGTGATCGTTGCTCGTAACATACAAACTGTAATAGTTACTGCAGCCAATCATGACAAAAGTTACGATACAACGGATGTTGGCTTCGGAACATTGTCTAATCGAATCACATAGACGCTGTAGAAATTTTATCTCACTTTAGGTGTTTACTAACATAATATTGTACAATCCCAGTTGGAGTCAAAAGAATTGCACCAACATTTATGTCCTTGCACTTATAAGGGTGAATTTCAACAAACTCGAATTTTGCCTAATTACAGTGGCGAAATTAAATTTGCTGTTTCTGATAAATTTTTTTGGCCTAAATAATAGATAAAGAGTAGTACTAATTAATCATATACTAGAGATCGAAAAAAAATGATTAGTTCATGAGATATTTCCATTTGAAATTATCAAATGCCACCGAAATTATTAAAGGACCACCGGAATTAAAATCCAAGCCACCGAAATTGATTAAATTTAAACTTGATGTTTCTAATACACTTTATTTGGCATAAATAATATGTAAATAGTAGTGATAATTAATCATATAGAAGAGATTGAAAAAAAAATTATTTGTTCCGGAGATATTATCAAATTACACTATCAAATACCACCGAAATTAGGACCACTGGAATTAGAATTTGATCCACCGAAATTGGTTTATGCCCATGAGAAATCATAAAGGCAGGATAGGAGAATTTTGAAGCATAGGAGTCTAGATGAATGAACTCCTTTTAGCGGTAATTAGACAGGCCCATTGCACTTCTGAGCCACGTTTATAAGCTGTTTTCGAGGGTCCTCACAAATCGCATTGCACGCAGGCTTGACGACTTCCAGCCTCCCGAACAAGCAGGATTCCGAAAAGGCTACAGCACCATAGACCATATACACACATTGCGGCAGATTATACAAAAGACCGAGGACTATAACTTGCCGTTATGTATAGCCTATGTGGACTATGAGAAGGCTTTTGATTCTATCGAGATCTGGGTGGTACTAGAATCTCTCCAGTGGTGGCGGATCGACTACCGGTATATCGAGGTGTTGAAGTGTTTGTACTCATCCGCCATCATGTCCGTCAGAGTACACGACACAGCAACGAACCCCATCCAACTGCAGAGAAGTGTCAGACAAGGATGTCATATCCCCAAAACTGTTCACCGCGCGCTGTGTTGGTAGACGTGTTCAAGCTGATGGAGTGGAAACAACATGGCATTAACATCAATGGCGAATACATCACACACCTACGATATGCCGATGATATAGTCATTCTGGCGGGTTCCCTGGAAGAACTTGGAACAATGCTCGGGGGACTTGAACAGCGCCTCACAACGGGTGGGTCTTAATTCATGACGAATGTCCATGTCACACCCGTATCGGTTGTTGTTGACGGCGTTGCTCTCGAAGTTCTAGACGAATACAATTACCTGGGACAAGTGATCCAGATGGGTAAGTCCAACTTCGAGAAAGAAGTCACTTGTAGAATCCAACTCGGATGAGCTGCGTTCGGGAAACTTCGTCATATATTGTCGTCCAAAACACTAACTCAGTGCCTAAAGTTTAAAGTGTTCGAGCAGTTTCTGTTGCCGGTGATCACATACGAATCCGAGACGTGGTGCTTTACTATTGGCCTAATCCACAAACTCAGAGAAGCGCAGCGGGCTATGGAGAAGGCTATGCTTGGTATTTCTCTACATGATCGCATCAGAAATGAGGAGATCCGTAGACGAACAAGGGTAACCAACATAGTTCGAAGAATTAGCCGGCTGAAGTAGCAATGGGCGGGCCACATAGTGCGAAGGACCGATAACCGTTGGGTAAGAAAGGTCCTCGAATGGCGCCCACGTCTCGGAAAAAGGAGCATAGGATGATAGGACGCCCCCCGACCAGGTGGACTGACGACCTGAAGAAGACAGCGGGCATCCGCTGGATTCAGAAGACTCAGGACTGGTCAGAGTGGTGCAAGTTAGGGGAAGCCCATGTCCAACAGTGGACCTCCAAGGGCTGATGGATATAGGAGACACGCTTGTATTTCTATGGCCTATACTACCCTATACGCTTTGATTTGCCACCGGAGCCACCGAGATTGCGCCACCGGACTTAGAATCAGAGACAAAACTTGAATTTTAAACAAAACTTTTAGTCACAGGTTAACTTTTATTTCACAATTGTAGCTGAAAACCGTTAATGGAACCCTCCATAAAATTTCTAGATAATCTGCTTTGTACTTTAACTAATATACATGACATCGGAATTGGATGATTTTGTATTCCTGCGCCACCGCAGTTAGTACTTACGTGTTTGGCAGGAAAATTACGCAGCCAGTCGGTCATCCTAACACGCAGTTTGCAAGAGCACAACTGAACGGTGCGGGGAGAGCCAGTAAGGTGTCTTCCAAATCGTGAAGTAACAAGTAATGAAGTATACAAAATGCGCCACCGGTATTGCTTTTTTTTGTAGGACATTTTTAAAAGATGTTTTCAGAGCTGTTGTTTAATCTTAAATTACTCCATAAATATATATTAGTTGTGTTATTTAATGTATTTCTAAAAAACATTCCCTTTCAATGAAATTTATTTACCAAAAAAAATTAAATTAATAAAATATGTAAATAAACGCAGTTTGGACAGTACACCGGAATTAGATTTTAGGTCTTAGATATTTTTTTATTAAGAATCTATGTATTAAATACCTCTGAATACTTCACTATCATGTAGATCACTACTTAAACTACCTATATAAAATTATGCATAATTGTAGTTTACCTCCACACATTAATTTTCAACCTCGCCGTCTCAAAAATGCACTTGGGAAATTCACCCATAATTGTTACAATTTCGTCATCGCGATCCAATAATTCCTACTTTTGGGGTCGTTAGTATGATATCTCTTTTAGTATGATAGCATTAATTAGTATGATAGCATTAATTTAGTATGATAGCATTAATTAGGTCGTCTTTTAGTATGATAGCATTAATAGCGATAGTGTACCACGCTGATTGGATTTGCATACTTCACGTTATATATTCGTTTACCTTTGATCATATTATGGATAACTCTTAGGTCTGTGTAGGTTACTGAATTAAGTTTTCCCTCAACGATGATATTGATGACTAAAGAACACTTTGAAAGTCAGAGGCGCAAGCTGGATTCGAACCTAGGCACATATTCGACTCCGACGTTCAAACAACTAGTCTATTAGTCTATTATAGAGATGAGGATTAAAAGTTTAAACGTTTAATTTAACACGTTATATTTTTTTAACTATTAACATCGTTAATTTATTCTGACATAATCGTTATCGTTAAAAGTTATAATCCCAGTTCGTAGGCATAACAAAACGAATCGAGCGAGAGTTTATTTTATTCGGAAGAGTTTAAGACGTTAAACAGATGGCGTTGTCAATAAGAGCAAGCAATAGTGACCATTATTACCTCTTGATTGCTCAAATTATAAGACTTAAATTGCTTGGCATAGCAAAAATAACGTTTAATATCTTGTCGCCAAATGAATTCATAGAACTGTGAGTCTTATTTCGTAAAGGATAGGTTTTGTTATTGATGCGAAATAAAAATAACTTTTAATGTTTCATACGTTAAATAACCTATAGGCTATAATGTGAACAAACGGTGAAACTAAAGAATAAATTTCATTCAACGGTTGGCTTGAAGGGTCAACTTGCACGATTTTAGTGTTTAAGTTTATAGTTTAAAGTGAGTAAGTTTTAACTTAATGATTATTTCAACTAAATAGGTACCTACCTAGGTATAAGAATAAAATTAACGCAATGAAAACGTTACCTTAGTTACCGAAACTGATAACCTTATCCGTTATAATTATAGCATTTAATTTAACAAGTTAATTTTTATTAACAATAACTTTTTAACAATTAATCTTTTATAACTTTTAGTCACATCTCTAGTCTATTACTATTAGGTACTTAGTATCAAAAAGGGGTCTGAACTTTTTTGTATGGAATCTGGCATACCTACAAGTGCGCCATTTTGAAAAAATCTCTTTTCAGCGGCCAGTGGTAAAACATGTGTCAATCGATGGAGTAATTGATTACAATCAAAAAGTATTCAGTGATAAAATGTCGTAAATGTCATACTTTCTGAGGTATTTACGATTAACGAAGTTTTTTTTTAAAATGGCGGTACTTGTAGGTATGCCAACTAGGTTCAATACCCTTTGGTAAGCTTATCTAATACCTTTAAACAAGCAATTCTTGTATATATATATATTATATATATCTATCTATATAACGATTTTCATGAAATTTAGTATGCAGGGGGTTTCGGGGGCAATAAATCGATCTAGCTAGGATTCATTTTTAAAAAATGTCGTTTTATCCGTGTTTTCAGGCAATGAAAAACGGCTACAATAGACTCTTCCTGACATCTATTGGCGAGTTAACACTAAAGCTAAAGCAGATGGCGTTGTTAAGCAATACTAAACCGAGCTAAGCTTGGTCATCCGGATATTGATTAGTTTTAAGCTAATCGGCCACTGTGCTATTTCGTTAATAAATCTCATTAGGTAGACCTAGATAATCTGTAACATAATCGTTTCCTTGGTTTAAGTGCCGATTGTGGAGCATAATCTCATTGTCAACGTCACAACAATATTTTCTACATTCTACATAAAAAGAAACCTTTGAACATTGTAATTTAATCCTATTATCCTATTAATTATAAATGTGAAAGTTTGTGAACATGTTTGTATGTTTGTTCCTCAATCACACCACAACTACTTATTTTCCCAGAAAACACAGGCATAGCTATCTATTGACAGAGCGCTAGGAATAAATAAGCATTTTTTGGATTAATAGAAATATGTGTACGCACTAGTATGCACACAAAATCTATGAGAGGTAGGCGCCCGGCCCCCTGCCTCTCCCTCGGTAAGCCCACGGTAACAACCAATTTAATCCGAGTAGTGCATGGTAGGGCTCTTTATCTGCCTGACTAGCTACTATTCTCCTTTTGGGAGCAACTATAAAATACGTTTTAGTTCCAGGAGAAACAAAAAAAAGAATTCCCTGCTTCCTTGCTGACCGGTAACGTATAAATTTGTTGTTAGGGAACCAGTCAACTGATCAAGTGTCACGTCTGCTTGTTTTTCAAACAAAGGCTGTTATTTAAAGCGAGGACTGATGTTTTAAGACAGGACAAGAAATTTTATTTTTTATTTTTTTATTATGACTTACACTATTAGGCATCCGGTTATAAATACATGTGTGTTTGGAAACATTTCAATGCTATCCAAGTGCAGTTCAATAGTGAAGTGCAATCTTATGTGGAACGCACTCGAGGTAGATTTTTTTTCAAATTTTTTAACAACTGCTTTAACGACTAGGCCTCTACGCTTACACTTAATGAAAGCCAGAGATTTAAATTACAGTAATCTTCTTGAGGCAAACTGTATCATCAACAGTTTCCCTTTAGAAATTCGTCTATCCTCTCTAAATCTCTATATAATGATAAATTTCATAACAGATGATTGCAATCAAATGGATAATTTGTTTTAGCTATCAAAATAAACAATTGTTGCTCGCAACAAACAAAAAGGTGTCGACACAGTGTTTGTTTCCATTCGCATGTTTCTGATTTTCTTCGACTTTAACGTGAGCTATACGGAAATTATTTTATAAGTACCTACTATATGTTGATTTTTAATTAATCATGTAATGAACCTAATGGAATGTGATATCATTATAAAAGTAATCAAACTTTATTTTCCTTCTTCTTATTTTCTTTCTTCTTATGTTACAGCAAGATTTTCATTTTATGAAAGCGATAGCTGGAATATAATCTCTATAATATATCGGGGATTCAATTATATATTTTTTTTTCATTTCATTAGCGAACAGCCACAATTACGACTCTCTTTAAATATTGGCATTCCTTTTGAAACGAAGGAAACTAGATTTCACTTTGACCGAGGAATTTGAGAAATAAAAGTTTGACCAAAGATCCTGAGTGTGTTCATGCCATTAATATAAAGAGTACGGACATTTAGTACAACACTTTATTTCGAGTTATTATTTTTATCCATGCAATTTGTGGAATATGAATGAAACATAAGCGACGATAGCGATTAAATTAATCGTTCAGTCTACATAACTATTTTAACGTTAGCTATTTTGAAAGTAACAAAATCTTTCTTTCTTTTTCTTTTTTCTTTCTTGGCCGGCAACGCATCAGTGATGCCTTTGGTGTTGCTGATGTTCATGGGCGGCGATAGCCACTTACCATCAGGTGGATCGTCAGCTCGTTCGCCGGCTATTTCCATAAAAAAATCTATTTAATTTTAAAAATAGTTTATCGTGCCGGCAATAACAATGGATATAGGTACCTAATCCGGAGATGCAGAGCTACCAGGTGAGCCGCTTTTTACGCGAAAGTATCTGGGTCTTCGCAATTACAGTTAATTATAGGGCTGCTTCCTGTTTATAGAACACCGACGATTGCAATTTGCAAGTGCGACTGCGGTAAGCGTTTTGTAGCAATCGTATCAAACGAAATTCGAAACAAAGTTCGTTCGGTAAAACGATTTCTGAAAGTTTGTTTTGGGAATTCACGAGTAATTAAAAAAAATTATTATTGCAACAAAATTTTCCCAGCATAAGATATTGTAGGTAAACTACCTATAGCTTAGGTTGTTTCATAAAGTATTATAATTAATATAATTTATTTTTAGAAAAACTTTATCACTGACGTAGGTACCTAAAGAGGTGTTTAAAAAATTGTGACTGTGTAGATACTTAAATTTTTAAAGTTATTCGTGTGAGGTGATCATTAATTTATTTTCGCGCATTCTGTGGTCGGGGCCTACGACATGAGTCATGACAGGCACGCGAGCGGGTTTCTAAAGAACAAGATGCGGAACTTTTCTAATTACACTTATTTAGGTCATCAGGTTGTACCTTCTAGTATAGGTATTATTTTGCAACTCGATTCGAGCTTCTTTATTATTGATTTACGTAACTAGGTAAAATTTTAACATAATAAACTTGAAAGGATTTTACCGGTCTAGATAACTTATTGTACTCTTTGGTCCTTCGAGCCGCCCCTCGCATAAGAGTAATGTGCTTTCCTTACTTGCTTTTTGCACTTAAATAGCCAAAATAACGAGTAGACGAGCTACCTGATGTAAATTGGTAATCTTCGCCTATAGTCACTAGCATGCATTGCCGGCTATGAAAGAAGATAAATGAATACGATTTTTTAATTATCCAGACAACATAACTTCGAGAGAAGGATGGTACGGCCGTGCCGCTTTTTTTGCTCGACTTGGCGAGGGCACTGCCGTGCCCCCAGATATGTAGCGTACATTTTGGTCTTTGGAGCCGCTTATTACATTATACTTGGCTCAGCAATGTGCTTTTTTATAGAAATAACTGATAATGGTAATGATGGCAAGTGGCTATCGTCGCCCATGGTCCCATCACTGATGCGTTACCAAGAAGGAGACAAGAAAAAGAAAGAATTGACTCTCAAGCGAACATTTTGTTTACATTTCAAAAAAGTGTAGGTTACCTATGTACGGTGTGTAAAAACATGTAAAAGTCGAACGGCCAAGACAGGCTGTTCGCAAGATATCCGAGGGGCGACCACACCGTCCCCGACACCGGATACGCGCCAGGATGAGTCCGGTTCCCGGCACGCTCGGACGCGCCGACACGCTCGGTGCGTCGCTCACCTGCGCCTGCGCAGGCCGGCGACGCTTGCGGACTGCGGACTGCGGTGGATGCCCTACTGACGTACTGACAAACAAGTAAACTACTTTTTACGGTAATATTAATTCAAATTAGTTTAAAAAATGATTTATTGTAAAAATAAATTCGTTTTGGAATTAAGTGAGTATTTATCTATTTTTTTTTTATAAAATAAAAATATGAATCAAATATTGTATGCCTTATTTTTAATCACAAATAAGGATAAAAGGAGAGTGTAAGTTTGTATACTAAATCGTTTCAAAACTAACACTCGTCTCAAAAACGGAGTAACTAAATATAATACATTATCATTATTCATTACAAATAGTAATGTTGAACTTGGTCTTTCATGAAAGAAATAACTGATTAGGACATGCTCTAATCTTAACAATAACAAAGAAAGAAAATATAGACTCCAAGTACTCCAACAGATTGTTCTTCTGTTGAGGCCAATTAATTTTTTTGAAGTAGGTCCTATATAAGGTTTATACTAATACTTTTATACTATAGTATACGTAGATGTGTGTGGACTCATAGATTGACGCCCCAACGCAGAGTCACTAACGGTTACTTTAATCGCTCCTTAGTAAAGAATCACCATACAAATTATGTAAGTACTAAGGAGCGATTTAAGTAACCGTTAGTGAATCTGAGTTGGGGCGTTAGAAAGTTTAAGATATGCATAATTCTACTGTGGATATGCGTAATTATTTCAGTACTATCATTTAAGTAAGTAAGTAAATACCTACATTTAAATGAGTTGAATAAACAATTTTTATTATACCTAACAGTTTCGTATTTGGACTCTAATTTAATGAGTTATACTGTTATGTTAAATAAACAGTTTTCTTAAAATAAGTGTTAACAACATAAATAAATAGTTAAGTATGTAGATAAAAGCCAATTTTGGGATAAAGTTTCAATTCCCAGATATGTTAAATTGCATTTATTATTAATTTTTCTATTTAAAGTTGATCCTGATGGAAATAATAGAAGCTCGTAAATATCAACGTACGCTTTTTGTCTTTTTGTCTTATATTGTGGTTATCGCTTGCGGTTTGTAAAGAAACAAGTAATATTATATTGCTGTTGTCAATGTAGTTTAAATCGTGCTTACCTACGTAGAATTAATTCCGAAAGAATACTTTCTGCACCATATTTATTATAGCATAATTATTTTTAAAGTAATTCAAGAGATACCCGCGTATTGACTGTGCAACGATAAGGTAGAAACACAGTTACAGACTACCAAACTTGGTGCATAACTAACAAACAATTTAAATAAACCATTCGTTTACAATATACTACATTACATATAACACAAAAATTGTTTTTCTGCTGAAAATTATTTTATTGTTCCGCGTCAATTTGTTCATTCAATATTGAGCAGGTGTTAACACAAAATTTTCTGGCTACTTTTCAAACAATCACTAAAGTAAAATAATGCAGGTTTATAATAATTTATGGACCATTCTTGATTCCTTTCCATCATAACCACCTGTTACCGATTTACTTCTCTCCGTAACTTTCGTTTTTTAAGACAATAGAATTTATTTTACTTATCTATTGTTAGTCTGGTTATTGACTCGCTGATTGCGCAAGAGAAGGCTATGTTTCATGAAGCATAAAATAAAATGTTAGTTTTTATATCATTGATAGTTAAAGCTGTAGTAACTTTAGTAAGTACGTAAGCTGTAGTAAGCGTTTTTTTTTTGTATCGCGGTAAAATAGTCATTTAATCCAATACCCACTACTCATACTGGCATATAATATATAATATACTAGGAAATCGCCCTCGCTTCGCTTCGGGAAAAATAGTGAAAAAATATATAATATAGCCTATGTCAACCGGGAATAGTGTAATTTTCCAACAGTGAAAGAATTTTTCAAATCGGTTCCGTAGTTTCGGAGCCTATTCAATGTATAGGTATAAACAATCAAATCTTTCCTCTTTATAATACTAGTATAGTCCATAAACGAAATAAGGAACTTGGTTAGGTGTCATTAACGAAATGATGTTTTGAAGGTACGTACTGCGTGTATCACAATTCACATGTAACGTAATTGAAATAACCTAAAGAAATAGTAAGCTCGATAGAGGAGGAAATTCTAACAAGTAAACAGTACTTTGTAAAATAACTACTTTGTACAGAAGCCATCTTAATTAAACAGCGATATAATTGAGAGATAACAACCGATACAATTTGAACATACCTAACATCTGTTGTGAATTTCACACATAGATACGGAACAGATACCCTAACTGTAAAGTAAACGTTTCACACGATTTCCAATTTAACAAAAAGGCTTGTGAGATCGATATTTTTCTCGATTCTCTAAATCGACCTCGACCTAAGGCTCATGGGAATGGATAACAATAAAGAGATGGTAGAATGTGAGTCCACTAGACACACTATCTGCAAGCATCTTGCTGTGAAGCAGTTATTGCTCTTTGAAAGCATGTGTGGATAGAAAAATGATTTTATAAACGTTCCACTTCAAGATTATTATACCTATGGGTCTTGAATTGTGGCCTCAATGGAGAAATAGGGGAAATAGGGGTGAAATAGGGGATAAATATGATAATCATAATTTCCGCGTGCGAAGCTGCGGGCAACAGCTAGTAAACTACTCGTATAAAAATATTATTTCGTAAGCTATAAAATAATGATAATCATTATTAACACTAATTAAATTGAGGTAACGTCTATAACTATCTATATTCTATCTACAGTCAGTGAACCCAATTTAATCCTATTCAAAAGTAAATTAATAAGAGGTAAAGTAAATTAACTAGCAGCCTGAATTACCTTAAGCAAATTCACATGAAATTGAATTAAGCTTCACGGATTAAGTAATGGTTTGCCTAACAATAAAATGATGGGAATTTTTAAAAGTGCTATCATTCAATTGTTATTCATATTATTATACTAATGCTCTCTTTATTTATATAAGATGAAAGTAGTTTAAGGAGATATACACAGGAGATATACCTATAATACTCGTACATTACTGTAGAGATATTAGAGATGAACCGTTTTATGCTTTTTAATACAGATCTCACGTTATAAATAGAATAAATGAGCTTGCAGATTCACCTTTTTGTTACTTCAAAATCTCGTTTGTGTCGAAACTTACTCGTAAATATGAATATGGTGTTCTTTGAGGTTGGTGAGATACCTGTAACATTTTATTCCTGAGAATTTTATAAGAATACTTATAGTCTAGTCACTGGACCACTAAACTCTTGATTTAACGATTTTGTCTTACGTATGGGCTGCCTGGGTTCCAATTCGGCACGCATCCCAAACTTCGTAAAGTTAAGAACGTAATAGAATTGACAATAATCACTTGAAGTGAAATATAGTGAGAAAGCCTAGGAATTCTCTGTTATATTTTTTATGGAAATGGCCAACAAACGAGCTGACGATCCACCTGCGACACCAAAGGAATCACTAATGCGTTGCCGCCCAAGAAAGACAGAGGAAAAAAAGAAAAGTCTGAAGTATGTCAATCTACATTGGCAATAATGATGGAACTGCATCTTAACTTGTGATGAATATAGATATTAATCTGTTGAGTGGGTATATTAATGTGGATATAAACTTAACTTACCGGAATGAAGAACAAGGGTTATTGCACTTTCTTCAGCGATAAGCCATAAACAATTTTTACGGTGATAAAATCAGCTGACCTATAACCGGTGATCTGTTACGATCTACTTCCCGCGCTGATTTGTTCACCAGTAACCGAATACCGCGAGTCATTAGCCCAGAGTCAGTTGTTTAAATTGAAATTTATTTTTTCACTACACACCGGCCTCGCTTCGCGTCATTTCGGGAAACCTCATTTTTTAAATTAACAGACATTATTTGTTTATTTATGAATCGATTGATATACAAATATCTTCCAAGTAATACATACATCTTCTATGATAAATGATAACTTGCTTTTAACAGACTATAAAAAAGGAGGAGCTACGAGGCAATATGTAGGTATGTGTATGGATATGCCTCTACTGACTTCTTGCTTTTTACATGTAGTTGATATGGAGGAGAATTATTAAAAAAAATACAATAGTAATATAACAGTAATAATTTAATGCGTCTTCGTAATTAAGTAACATATTCATATATTCTGTAGTAGTAATAAAGCGCTTGCCTTAAAGTTGTGTTAGTAATCCAATCAAATGACAGGTCCCGGGTTTGATTTTTACCAGCAGATATTACTTGTGTGTAACGAAAATAAAATGTGGTAACGAAAATAAGAAATTAACAGTGAAAGTCGGAGTCAGAGTTTGTAGTAACCTTTGAGATCGTTTATTGATACATTAATATATCGTTAAATTACTATATTGTAAATTTTATTTATCATTTCAGTGATTTATAATAGACAGGTATAGACCTTCTTTATTATACATTTTATAGATAACTTCTTTCCTGATTTCGACACCCATTGGATTTTATTTTTCGGGCATACTTTCTCTACTTGTAGTGAACAGATTCTAAATAACATTCACTAAAATACAACAATAAATGATATTTAGAAACAAATTATACTCATTGAACTAAACGAGATAATAATGACAGTCCGGTGTGCCGGATTTACTAACAACCACCAGAACAGGTAAAATTTTGCACACAGGTTTTTTTTTATTATGTTACAAGCTTATATTATATCACAACTATCACAAGGGTTAAGGCCGGAATTTTCTAATTTACCCCGGGATAGGGAAATTAATATTTTCGCTATTAAGTTGTCTTATTTCCTTAAATATATGACGGAAATTTGAATTCGATTGTAATTATTCCGAAGACATGATTATAAGACAAAAAAATTAGTATTAAGAACGCATTAGAAATCAAAGTTCATATAAATATGTAGGTACCTAGGTTAAAAAATATTAAAGGGGATGAATTTTCTTTTTTTCGAGGCCCTTACTTAGGTAATATGAAAATATACTTGAAAAACTTGTGTTTAAATTTAAAAAAACAATAGGAAAATAGGTATAGGTATAAACACCTACTTCTAGTTTTAGATACCTGAAATATGGAACCCTACAAATAAATATTAACGTTTAAAAAAACCATACTCACTCGTAATCTCCCAACATGTCCTTGATAATAAAACACGGTCCTACAAAACAGTAATTTGAACCGAATTATGGTATTATACAGAATCGGTAGAGTCACTCACTGCACTTCCGTTTTCCGGACGGTAGAGCGCCGACGCGGTGGCGCGGTTGGCGGGCTGGTTGCAACTGCCTACTGCCTACTCTATTGGACATCGGTAGAGCCGTAGAGCCTGTGTAGACGTAGAGTTTGTAGAGTCGCCGTAACTTACTAAGTTAAGCCTTCTGTGCAGGAGCTCAGGCTATATTGGTTGTCCTCGCGGCTTTGTCTACGTAGTTTTATTAATACTAATTTTTAGTGCCATTTTTTTGGAAATCTCCGTATCTTTTGGCAATGGTTTTAACTTATTATGTTGAGACTAAATATGTCAATAATGCTGCTAAGATGATTTCGAAGAATATAAATATGTACCTATAATAATTTTATCTACTTGAATTTGATGTTCATAAAATTGTAAATTTTATTTCACTCTATAAGCAGGAACACTTCGATAATATTGCTTATTTTAATTGCAATATAGAAAATTGTCTTTATTTTATTTTCAAGTTTTTATTTTGTTGGATTTTTATTTTGTTGGATAGAACAGTATCAAATACAGTAAAGACAGTACAAAAATATCAAATACCTAAAATTTTAATTTATTGCGTTAGGTTCTGTTCTTAATAGTTAATACGAATAATTTAATTTGTAAAACTTCGAATGAATATGACATGTTTGTACTAGTAGGTTCAAGTAGGTTATTGAATTATTTGAAAGTATTTATAACATAATATTACCTACCGACTCTTACTACAAAAACAGATTACAAAATGGTGAAAGAAAATTAAATATCAAGCTTACAGATACACCTGGAACAAGGTAGAAAAATGTAAGACGAGACGTTTGCGTAGTGCTAATTAGAATTGGAACGGTCGCGGTTCACCCGAGCATATCTGCGAGGTGGACTCCGAGTGCTGACCGGAACGACCATATGCCAGACCATAGATTAAATAACAAATTAAATGCCTTTTACTTCGTTGCTAACTGTAAGTTGTGACTGAGTGAGTGCTCTCTTTTAGTTTTAAGTTCTTTGTATTGTTTCAACGGTAAGACGTTTGAAAGTTTAAATTATAATAATTTTATTTTATTATATTATTATTATAAATTATTAAAATTTATTTTGTACTGTTCTTAGCGCAAATCACTTACTGTACAACCCTATTTCCATAATATATGCAAAAGAGCAGAAAGTCTCTAAAATCAGAAGTATAATCGGTGGAAGGAAAACACACGGAAGGTATAACACTTTCCACTTCTAACCTGACACGCATTTACGTAGTTTTTAATACTGTATTGGGCACTTAGTTACATTCTGTAAATCCTATAAATAAATATTACAATTATAACTCAACTCTTAGATTACTGGGAGTAGGCACAAAATAAGCGATGCATGTAAAAACAGCAGGAAGTGTTTATGTAATTTATGTAAGCTTACATCCGAGAATTGATTAGTTTCACCTCATTTATCTTTCACTTTACTGTTCTTACTCTTTCATCTTTCTTTCCTCACCGATTTTTTCTCATATAGCAAAAAACTTGTACGACACTCACTGGATTGTTAGACGTTCGGTAGCAAAACAATTCAAACAGCCTACAATTTATAGGACAGAGAACTATCAGCTACTTGTGTGTGTGTGTGCGTGTGTGTGTGTGTGTGTGATCGTCAAAGGTATTTCATTCCTAACTGTATGAAAACAACTACAGATTCAGCAGTTTTAACTGTAGTGGCACTCATGAGACAAAAGGTGATAAATACAACTTGGTTACCACCTTCCCCCTATTTTGTGTATTTAGGACCACCATAGCAACGACGCGCAATCTTGCAAAAACAGAGATATTTGCTTAACCATTAATCGATGAACTTTGACCAGGGCATAGCTCAGATGGTAGAACGCTTGCTTAGCATGCGAGATGTAGGTACCGGGAAACAAATAATCTTCATATATTTTTTCTGTCCGCGTGAAGCTGTAGTACCTACCTAGAGGCCGCTAGGCGCAACAGCAACTGTCCATTCGAAAAAAGATGGACTGCGATGGGGTTGTCAGCCTAAATTGGGGCTACTTAGCATCTAAACTAGACTAAACCACCGTATTTGCTATCAACGTAATATTTCCAAAGTACCTAATTTGCGTACGTGAACGGATTTGCGTGCGTCGTGGCTCGTGTCTGGTCTGGTGGTCCGTTCCGGCGATTGGTCGCGGCCATGCCGGCCATCGCACGCACTGCAAGTATCTCTATGGTCTGTGCAATACTACGTAACTCGTTACAACACCGCGACCAATTGACACTTTAGTTTTTAGTAGCACTTGTATTGTTGCAATTAATAATTGTGGCTTCATTTTCACAAACATTAAAATTAGTTTTTGGAGTTCATTTGGTAGTGACTCTGCTATATACCACCAATACAACCAAACTGAACTTGGTCAACGTGGTAGACTTTGGCCTGTACTCGTCTCGTTGTGACTTTGACTAACAAGTAAGGGGTTCTGGGTTCGATTTCCAGAGAGACACATGTCGTTCCCGAGCCGTGGCTGATTGTTGTGTCATGTTGTTTATTGACCGGCAACGCATCGTTGGTGACCACACATGCAGGCAGTAGTAATTACCGTCTGGATATATTGAGATGATAACTAGAGTTATAATATTGATAAGTAACTTTCTTTGCCACACAGTTGCAGATATAATGTTACCATGATTCTTTGATGGGTTCAGTAATAGATAGATACTATAAAACTACATGATTTTAATCTTAACTCATCGTGGATTGAACACATTTTTAGTATATTACTGGTACTCACCACGGGTATTCTAAACTACTGGGCTTGTTTTTTTCTTTTTAGTTTATTTTACGCAGTCGCGTTTTTTGTTTTTTATTTTTTTTTTGAAATAGTTATTATAGGAGTGAACAACAAATATTAACAAAGGCACACGATGTAACAAGCAAAACAGTTGGTCTTTTTTGTACGAACATAAACAATATAAATTAATAAAACACCAAATTATTATTTATATTTATCTTTTATTTCATAGGGTAAGGTTTATGATACATACATATCATTTGATTTATCTATGACTGACATTTCCATAAAAATAATTTCCACATTAAGGTAACGGCTACAATCCAGACATAAGGCATAGTGACAGACTAGCAAGCGATGCATAACCCTCAGAATATAGAAGAAACCAGAAACCGCATCTAGCTGTCATTGCAAATCGCGCGTTGAAGCCAAAACGGCCCGCCCCCGCCGCACTTCCCACCCGCTTAATTGTTGCAATTGTTGTAAAAAAAATCCCATTATTTCGGGAAATATTTATGACAGGACATTAGGAAAAAAGTAAAAAGCGATTATATGTAGGTCTACAAGAATCTGATGGCAAAATATTATTACTGTGTTTATAAATTTACAATTACAGGACTACAAAGTAACTCAAGTCCTTCGATAAAATATTGTCGGTGGACAGCCCTGGCATGCGATTACGTACCGCGCGGGTGTAGGCAATTTTTTCAAGGACAGTGCCGAGTCGGAATACGGCTTATTTGTGCTGCAAAGCCATTGGATACAAAAGTCGCCGGTCACGCCGGCAGCATAGTTTAGCAGTCAGTCACTACGGTAGGGAAAATCGAAACTGGTATATTGGCAACACTAACAAAATGGACGCATAAATATGGTTGACAATTTAAATATGAATAAAAAAATTGATAATTTAATTAGACAATATTTACAGATTTATAGACAAGTTATCATAACAATTCAGCCGTACGTCCACAGAAGAACTTCGGGAGAACTAATCGCTCGTTCCTAAAACTACTCTTAAAAAGAGTTTGTCGCTTAATTTTAGGCACGTATGTGGTTTCTGTTTGTTCTGTATTCTGAGTCATAACCTATGTTACAATACAACCAGCTATTCATACTTTTATTTGAGCACCATTCAAAATAATATCTTGATATCAATTTTCTAACAAAAATACATGCATCAATCAATACATAAGGATAAAACTGAATAGGTATGTATTTGATTTGAAAAAATTAATATTTTGGAATTATTCATGACATTCTATAGATAACAGAAATATTTCAACAACCGCTTTATTATAATACTGTACATTTACACGAGATCATAAAAATATTGCTTTGAATAATTCGCATTTAAAAAGGTTGTTATTAGACTCTGGCATGGGAAGGCAAAGAAGAAGAAAAAGTTACTAGACTATTACTCATGCTTGTAACAAGAACATAAAATACATGTATTTTCGTTAGAACAACTAAACTTATGCGTCATAAAAATACACAAGTGTAATATAATACCATCTTCCGTTTAATTATCTTATTATTATAAATAGTGGGAAGTATAAGGCTTAATATGTTATCATCGTGATAATTAATTAACTGTACATAAAATTTCACCACTGGTAAATTTCAATAATAATATTATGTTTATAATTCAATAGTTCAATTTATTGTACATAGATTCATTGTTGGATTGCAGAATTCGCATAACGAATTGTTCACTTAAATAAATCACTTTATTAAAATCAGTTTCATACTCGTAATAATTGTAAGTGTGTGAAATGTTCTATTAGGTACTCCGTAAAGAACATTAATTGTTTCATTATTATATTTTTTTATTTAATTAAACATTTAGCTCAAAAATTGTATCTTTGCTGTTTAAAATAATTGAGCGAAACTCTATGTAACTTTAAAAAAAATGTGTTATAACTATTTTGAGCTGGATAATAAAAACATTATATTTATATTTGTAAGTGTACAAATATTTAACACGTATGTTTGTTACTACAGCTAGTATGTACTTTTTACTGTTTTATATAAATAACTTCGTTAGAGACACATGTCTGTGTTATTATTGTTGAAGTTTACCGTTAATAACCTAATCAACTAGTTCAATCTAAATTCAGTTTTCAACCTAACTGCACCTATATTTAAGTACTTTTATATTATTTATTTTTATATTTATTAGGTTTACTCGAATATCCAATTTATTATATATTTAGAATTTATGTTAAACAGTAAATATCTACTAACACAAATCCATCACAATAATTTTAGAATATCAGTTGTTTTGTTTCGTAGTGATTATTTGTAGTGTGTTTAAGCTACATTACATTTATTTTACCTAGGACCTTACCTACCTTGTATATTAAAATAGATTTCAAATCGATTTGTTGATAAAATGCTGTCATTTGATAACAATACGTAGCTTAGGGAAATAAAGATGAAATATTAATTACATTATAATACATTTTATTGTCAGACATTCATGTATCTGACGTTCATTACATTACCAAGGCTACTCCATATGATACTTTAGTTAAAATGAAGAACTAACCGTGATTCATTCAATTAAAATTTAAATTTGACTAGAAATTTAATTAAATAGATATTATTAATTTCTCCTTATCAATTATCCCAACCGGTATATTATTTCATCTACCTTAAAGTAATGTAGGAATTCATTCATTAAACTTTGTGTTTTCCTCTTACTAATAATAATTAAATTTAAGCGAGTTTTCAGCGATAGTTGCAATGTTTTAAGTGATTGTGGTGTATTATACAGTTAAGGATTAAAATATTGCAGTGTAAAGAATCTATAATTATATGCTATGTTTTAGGGTTCTCTATATTTAAGTACCTATTCTTCTGATTGAAATCTGCGATGGTGTACTTTGATGAATTCTTTGAATACTTTATTTATTTTAATTTATGACATTAATATTGTTAATATTTCTTCCATTATTTATTGACAATTTGTAATTTGTCATTGTTTTATTTAGTTTAATTTCAAGTCCATTCATATAAATATTTACTACAGCGTGGAATGCTAGCTACGCCTTTAAATAACTTTGCCACTCAATTTATATTCTTATAGAATAATTTACGGTATTTATAATACAGAAAACTGAATAAGATAATATTTTTTATATATTACGGAGAAATACCCACATAGTTTTCTATAGACATTCGTTGCGTTACTTGGTCTAGAATAATACAAAATAAGTAAGTATTAAAATTCTAATTAAAATTTGAGTCTTCGACTTTTTCATTTTCTTCTAAATGTTTTATGAGATTCCTAAGAGATCGTTAGCTAGACCAGTTACTTATAATAGTTAAAATTACGTACTGTGAATAATTTGCGCGTGGATTTGCGCATGTTGGATATTGTTATTGAAATCAAAGACAGAGAAATATTTTGAATGTATAAAAAATATTATAATGCATCATTTATTCTAAGTTATATGCCAATCGTTAATATATTAATTCATACCACCATTTTATAATAATATATTATCGTAAACACATGGATGATACCTAATGCAATTAAACTTACACCGTCTTCATAAATTGTCCAATCGTAGTACCTAAGTAGATATGACGGTATTTAATATAATAATAATAATTATTTATTTATTTGTGTTTCAATAGACTTATTGGCTTCAATTTTCATTTTGAAATCGGACTCAACATAACATAGAATTTACATCTTTTTAAACATAGCGTGTATGGAGTTATGGACTCACTGGTAAATAAATATGTTTTTTTATTGAATCGGGGAATAATTGTACAAAATTAATGCTGAAATTCCATCATAATTATAATGTTAACTAAATTTAAGTCAATTAAATAATGATGTATAATATAATATAATTCTGGGATGTATTTCGTCATGTTCAAATATTACTTAGAAGATGCTCAGTTATGTTTGATTTTTAGTTCCGAAATGTGACTTACATTCTTTAATATACGTAGACACTGAACCTCAGAATTCGATTTAAACACCACAACTAATACTTATTTTCGGAATATGATTTTTATACTTCAGAAGATGCTCAGCTTTAGAAAGTGACTTAAATTCCTCAGTAAGCGCTTAGTTTCCGAAGGTGAGTGACAGTCCCAACTTCCCCAGTCGATGCTCAGTTTTAGAATATGACTCAAATTCCGCAGCAGTTCATTTTCAAAATATCTTATATTCCATACCGTTTCGAGCGTTGTAGCTTTTTCGTTTGCAGTTCATTGCTTGCTCCATATAGTTCGACTTTTCCTCATAACTTCTTTGGGCTTCATTTACATACAGTATCCCATTGAGACCACGAGTAACGATAGGGTTCACTTGACCGGGGGACGTAGGACTGTGATACAAATAGATCCTCGTAATATCCGCAGCAAATCGATGACTTCTGGGGTTTTCATTGAAGTCACGTTTTCATCGTTCACCTGAAAAATGAGAATGGTATTTTTACTATAATCCTACAATTATAGATTCTTTATGTCAAATATACAACGTTACTGAAAAAAACATGTCTGTCGGAAAAAATATTCATAATTTACTTAAATTGATGGTGGCAATACTTTTATAAATAAATACATATCTGAAATTTTTTGTCTAGTTGTTTGTTTGCTTTCAGGTTCAATAGCTAAGAACCTGCGCGGTGGTTTGTGTCGATCCTAAGTGATCGACATAGTTAAGCAATAGCGGAAGCGGTCACTAGTTAGATGGGCAATCGCTGGTGGCAAACATTTCTTGAGCGCTTCCGAACTTTGAAAGGACAAGCCGTCGATGTCGGTCCGGATGTAATTGTAAGATAAGTCGTTAAGCCTAGTCGGAGGCCTTCGGGCCGGGCGGCATGAAAACTTCCGTCACTTTAAGCCATGTCGGGTCCATTCCAAATTTCAGCTAAGTTTCATGAAAATCGTTGGAGCCGTTTCCGAGATTCCGAGAATATACATATGTACCTATGTATAAATATAAAAGAATAGCTCGTTTAAAGGATAGGATAACGAACCTGCAGTATGACGTCACCGGGTCGCAAGCGGCCGTCTCTGGCAGCGACGCTGTGGCAGTACACCGCCGAGATATAGCTCTGGCCGGAGTCGGGGTGACTCTGCACGCTGAACCCCAACCGGCTGTTCCAACCGCGGTTCAGCTCCACTGTTACTATCTGTTGACGGTGTACAGGGATTTTTGATTTTGATACTTTACGTCAAAATTTTACCAAAAAAACACTCTTCAAAAAATTTGTAGATATCAAAAGCCCACATGGAAATATTAATTCCTCATCATTTAGAACTGAATGTGGTTAAATATGGGAACAAACTGAAAGTATCCCCTCTCAAATAAAAAATATTTTGTCAAATGGGTTCAAAAATTACGATTTTCTGAAGTAACAAACAATGAAAAAATCAAAAAATTTTCAAGTTGGATAAAAATTATCCTTGATATTTCCCAACGCCGATTTGGTGTTACAACATGGGCATGTGAGGGAGGCGTGAGCGAACCATCGCTAATCTATAATACCTACAAACTCTGCGTTAGGCTGATAGTAATTTAAAGCAATGTGGGTTTAAAGTTACCGTGGGTTCCAGGCTGGTGTCTTCAGTGGGCGAAGGTTCCACATTCTCTTTCTGTTCGGGCTCCACCTCCATAGGCTTGGGGGGCTTCGGCGGGGCTTCGGTCTTCGCTTTACGCTCGTTATCTGGTGACAACGCGACACCTTTCCATTTTTTTAAGTTACCTATAGAACAATTCAGTACTAGTGATACTTCGAGAATAGGTGCTAACATATTGCCTCCATCTCTCATACGATGATTGTGTAATTTATAATTGAATGTAGAATTTAATTACAGGAGGAATTGGTCAATTTTGGCCATGGGTGGTATTTCATTTAAAAATAATGATTTTACTTAATTATTTTTATACGACATCTTTAGTAGCCTTTAACAATGTGTGAAATGCCAGATTTCAATCCCTACAGTTCTTTTAGTAATCTATGGATGACCGAACCCCATAGTGGTCATTAATTGTATTGGGAACATGTAAATATAATTTGTTCTACCTAAGACAACTAAGCTTCGATACCGACACACAATACGTTCATTCATACATTACGATCTACACCAAACCTCACTGGAGCAGCGTGGTAGAGGATCCTCTAGGCCTCCTAAAGGAGAGAGACCCGTGCTCAGTAGTGGGCCATTAATGGGTTGAAGCCACATACGTATACATTACGTGTAGTGATATCTCATTTATCATTTTGAATTAGTGACGTCGAGACAACCTTTTATGACTCTAATATTATTCAATTAAATTAGTTACTATAGTGTTCATATAAAACTTACCATCATCCTTCAGTCCATCCGTGGTAGCTTCACTAGATGACGTATGAATGGTATGAAGGACAGCGCTCTGGTATGCGGGACTGGTATGTTTGAAGCGAGCCTCGTCGCTCGATAGCTCCGCGGGCATCGAGACAGGCTCGTCAGAGTCCGCGGGGAATACTGGCTCGTACTTCTGACGAGTTATGTCTTCCTGGTACACGTTTGGTGCGTCCAACGCCTCGTTGTCCAAGTTGTTTAGCTCGTAGCCATGTGGTGGAACTGGCAATGTCAGGTCAATTAGAAAAAAAGCAGAAATATGGAATAGAAATTTTCTTTATTTTTGGTGGCATTTGGTAATGGTTGTGGACGGAATCAGAAGACAGAATTACATTTAAGGCGGAGTCGGAGGTAGATAAAATGCCTTGCTTGCCAGGCTTGAGTCAAGTTAGTATAATTAAACTAATTGTATAATTAATAACCAAAAATTATTAAACAACGTCTTCCAGATTAGTTATTTGTGATACTAAGTGTGTTATAGTTTTCAGGTATGTACATGAAATTTTAATATAACTTTGGAGGTAACTACGTCAACACCGGCTTTGTAGAAGATGAATCGGTGAGCGGCATTTTGCCTGAAGGGTTTCGTACAAGTTAAGGGAATCATACTCAGATGGCTGCATGTTTGAAACTTCAAAACCGCGTTTATAATAAGCATATTAACTTAGGCAGTATGTAATAAAGTACGACGCACGAGAGTTTACAGAAATCTGCGTCACTATTAGGATCTATAATAAGGAATGTATGTACCTACCATATTTATATTCATGATCTTTCTTTCCACTTAATAACTATTCTTCGAATATTGATGGTATTAAGGTATTCATTGGTTATACTAAAATGACTTATTAAAACATAATACAATCTAGTAAAACTAATAACTTGAAAAGTAAGAATTGCAGATGTGTACAATGTAGAGTTAGCGTGTGAAATAACAATACACATCTAGTTAGAAAGTGTAGGTTACAAACTTCAATGAGATGTTATTTATAACAGTTTTGTTTCGCCGTAGTTTACTATCCAGCACTTTCTATGTCGAATGTGTGAAGAAAGTTCACTAGAATAGTGTTTTATTGACTCGCAGAATTTAACTTTCTCTATAGTAATTAATGGGGCATAGTAAACAATGGTATACCGAAGCGGTAAATTTTGTTTCGGATAATATTTACCAACAAAGGAAAATTTTAGTGTTGAACGAAATGTTTCCAAATTGAATTAAATTTTGACAAATGACTTTAAGCACGAGCTTTGAAGTAATTTTTTGTCTATTATTTATTTATTCTTCTTTCTTTTTTTCTTATAGCTCTTATTCATAAACACAGATCCAAAAGGTCAACAGACACTATCTATACACATATTTTTTCATATATTATGCAGTTTATGCAATATTCAAGCACTAGCTAGTGTAACAAACTACAAGATTAAATGATTGCAATTCTGATACGAGTATGGATATCAGAAATCTAAGTTGAAAGCGTACAGTGACGTCACTGCTGCGTTTTGTGAGGCAGTGTGATCTGAGATGTATAAATCTATGGCACTCTGGTGTTTAGGGGATACGGTGCTTGAGTCCGAGATGCCGTCAGTTTGCTTCGGATGGTAAAGTGCAACTAGATTTCGACTGAAGAATGTGTCGGTTTTTATCTTTTTGCTATATTGTACATAATCGTACAATATGTAATCATAGTCGTATGAATCAGTCATTAGTAGCTGCAATAGCAGGTATTTGAATTTTTGGAACGAAGTTCCTTATCGCGCGTTGTGAAAGGGGGCTAGACGGAAAAAATTCTTACGACACTTTTTAATTCTTACGAATGACGACACTTTTTTTGAAGTGATTCAGAAAGTTGTACAGCGCCATCTCTGTAAAACTTTCTGAATCACTTCAAAAACAATACTTAAATCGAAAGGAACTTCGTTCCATCCGGGTGTCCCTTGACACCTCTCATGTTTTTTAAATTATTAGGATGCCCGTATGGAACAGAATTACAATTTAATTGTATTAAACAAATATCGGCTCTATTTTGTAGCAGTACAAGAGCAAGACAATAATAAGTCATATTGTTAATTTGTCATATTATTAATTTGTCCCTTTGTCGTATTTTTCTTTGTCATATTGTCGATCAATGGTATTGTCGATTCAGTTTTGTACGTTACAGACTTGGGCTTATTTTCATGGAAAAAAATGGGATAAACAATTGGAACGAAAAAGGTTGAAGTGATGGTAACAAGTGGTAACTTGACAATTCTCCAGTCGTTGTGAGAAGGCAATACGATAGCGTCGTGAGAGCCGACAAGCTCACCTGTCAGGCTCAGCTTTTGTTTCCTACTAGTGGGCGAGGCTGTAGGGCTGCGTCGGGGCTCCGAGCGGTGCTCGCTCACGCTCGGGCGCTCCGGTTCGGAATGTTTAGCGTTCACGTCAAACGGAACGTTAGGTGGATCTGTGTGGAACACCTACTCGCTTAGTGCACCGTGTGTGTGTGTGTGTGTAGACGCCATATTGAGGTCTAAGGAGCCTCAACCTCTGTGTATACTTACTCTGTGTTGAACACGCGTGCGTCATATGACGCTATTCTTTTGTGTAGCCATATTGTATATTGTACAGCGTATTTACAAAAGCAATTAAAATAAACAATTTGTCACTAACTGAAAATTATTTCATAACAGAAATGATAAATGAAATACATTATTGTCGTTAAAATTTAAAATTACCTTCATTTGGTAGTTTACTCACTTCATAATGTCCCGTGTGTAAACATATTATATTAATTTGGATCGGTCGTGTAAATAGTGATGCTGGCTTTAGTTACCGCGGCTGATAAAGTCGGTTCGTTACCCGAAATTTATGCGAGCCCTGTGGAGGCGTGTGGTATGTGGATACAGGCCAATTGCCGACCCCTGATATTTTATTTATAAGTTTAATAGACAAAATCACCTGGTAGTAGGTATAATTTTGTGACATAATATACATGATAATATGATAATCTACTCATATAACTTAGTCCCCAAGAATCGATCAAAATATCTGGGACAGAACCAAAATCGAATGTTTGTAAGAACCTTAAAAATAAATTAGCATAACATTAATTCAAAATAGCATACCAAAAACTTGATAACTGTTCAAACTAGTAGTCCAACTGCTGTTGTAATCAGAAAAACATTAGCCCTAATCATCGCCCTAAATCAGGTAAAAGGTTAATCACGAATCGCCTATCGACTTTACCAGAAGTATGAAAAAGTGTTGAAGGAAAGTAAAGGCGTGTTTACCAGGGGTCTCGTAATGGTTGTTATCCTTGGTAAGCTTCCTGTACTTGCGCGGGGAGAGGCAGGGAGAACGAGCGCCGTCCGTCGCGTCTGGCGTCAGCCGTCGAGCTGCCAGGTCGCATAGCATGGACACCGCTTCAGGTCTGCGTATCATACATTTATTATTAAGAATGGTGAAATGTATCGTAAAATATTATGACAGAATGGAATAAAAAGGTGTTTAACAAGATAACTAGTAATTTCGTGAGAACATTAAATAAGATTGCATGATTAGTCACCACCAGACATATGATCAGTCATGGCAAACAAACAAAAGAGACAACAATATGTCTTGGAGACATACTCGTACAAGTCTTGGCAAACCTAGCATGGCAAACCTAGACTTAAAAGTAAGACAACAAACTGTAATTTCGGCTTGGGCCAATTAAAAGACTGCATGTTAAGATTGTGTGATGTAGTAGCAGTGATAGCCTAGTGGTTAGAACGTTGGTCTGCCGAACGCGGGGGCCCGGGTTCAAATCCTGGCACGCACCTCTAATTTTCTAATATTATGTGCGTATTACAAGTTAATTATCACTTGCTTCGGTGAAGGAAAACATCGTGAGGAAACCTGCACACCTGAGAGTTCTCCATAATGTTCTCAAAGGTGTGTGAAGTCTACCAATCCGCACTTGGCCAGCGTGGTAGACTATGGCCTGTACCCCCTCACATTGTGAGCGGAGACCCCGAGCCCAGCAGTGGGACAATTATGGGTTGTTGCTTTGCTTTTGCTTTGCTTTTTATGTTAAGATTGATCTTTAAATATCAGGAGACATAGGTACAAGTCTTGGCAAACTTAGCATGGAAAACATGGCAAACTTAGACTTTAAAGACAACAAACCGTAAAGGCGGCTTGGGCCTATTCAGCGGCGTATCGGAGTCGGTGGGCCCTTCCTCTTTGGGTGACATGGGTGACAGCGGAGTGGCCGCGTGGTCGCGGTACAGCCGCAGCCGCACCTCCGAGCCGCACGCGCGGAGGAACGCAACGGCTTCCGCGTGCGACATGTTTGACATTGGCGTGTCATTCACCTGTGTGCGCGGTCTTTATATTACAATGGTTATTAAAATTGGATTATAATAATTTATTTAACAGAATAACATTATTTATTTTTTACAAAATCCCAGCCTTGGACTTCAAAACAACAGTGTTATTTAAATCTAATAGTGAAAGGTTTTGATAATCGCTTTAATTTGCGGTATTTTGGTATTGATGACATCGTCTCCTAGTAAGAGAACTGAGAATTAGAACTAACATTGAAACTTAACATTGACGAAGCAAAGTTAGTGGAAGCATTTATGATAACATCGGACGAAGACCTAACTGGCGAGCTGGCGATCTATTAAGGACTCTTAATTCCAGCCATGTTCCAGTGTAAACGTCAAATTCGTATTACCAAAGCGGTCACGTGATACTTTTTAGCCAATCATAGGTCGTTCAAAGCCCGATAAATGAATTGCCTGGAACACAATCTGGAACGTTAATGGTTTTATAAAAGGTTCATAGGCTTGCTGATTGTAAATAAATCACGAACACATTGCCACCACGAAAAACCCGGGTTCACTAATTCTTTAAAATCCCCCATGGTCAGACAGTACCGAGGTCAGACAATAAAATTATCGATTTTTATCTCCAATTCAATACAACAGTCATCACTATGCAGTATGATCAGTGTTTTGCGTTGTAAGGTTAATGACCCGATCCATTTGCGTTCGGATCTAATGCGCTCGCGTGATAAATTGATGTTACGTGGAACAGAACACGTGTCCTACGTTGATTCATCTTGAAAGTAATTTGTTTACTTGCGAATCCAACGTTTAATTTTGGCTGAACTGGCCATGCTCTTGGAGTTAGCTTACAAATATTTCTCGTAAATGACCTGCTATGGTTCGCGTTGCACTTACTAAAATGTTACAACAACGAACAAAATTTCTTTTTTGTATTGTATGCCAAAAAAATATTTGAAAGAAAGAAATACATTATTTATTTTGTACGCACTGCAACAAGTTACAAATTGACTCTTAATAAATCATTTATAAAATTACTACTTATAAGTTATTACATAGACAACCTGCTGCAGCACTGCTCAACAAAAAAGGTACGCACTCAGCATATGCCGCGGTGAACCACGGCTACTGATTTTCAGTACGACCTTTATTGTATCGCAATTCGGACGAGTGATTTCAGTTTGCCGCATAAAGTAAAAAATAAAATTTATTATTATAAATGACGTTAGGTTTTAGAGAAAATTTATCTGTATCCTAGTGTTGGCTAAGTCTGAAGATAAGATTCATCAGTATGTGCTTCACTATGTAAGTATCTACCATTGAAGTATAATGTCATAGAACAGACATCTCGAACAAAATGTGTCCCGCCCGGGATGTTCGATTTTCAAAATTGAGCCCACGTTATGTTTACAAAATCGAAAGAATCCATTGAAGATTGAAGCCACGTGGCGCCAATGCATTGGGACGTGCATGTTGTTCGGGGTGTCGGTTCTATACGCTAGTAAAAATACATACTTCAATGGTATTTACTTAATTATTTTTGGATTCATGGATAGTAAAAACGATATTACGGAACCAGCAATATTATTTGTGTATGAGAAATAATTGAATCTAGGTTTGGCCATTAGAAGTGAGGTGAATTGTTCATGTTAGGTACCAGGAGACCATGAGCTTACCGCAACAATCCTGTCGCCAGGCTGAATCCGCCCGTCGCTGAGGGCCGGCTCTCGGACCAACGCTCTAACGTAGTGCCCCAGTGCGCTGTGATCTTCCTTCCGGAGCGTGAACCCGAGGGAGCCGTTGACTTTCGTCATCACTATGTCGAACTCCTGAAATTGTTATAATATTCCGTTACAATCGAATACTGTCATCTGTCCGGGTTTCCCTGACCAATTGTCCAAGGATTCTAAACTTTTGTAAGGCGACGGTAATTTTTAGCGCACCCTCAGTGGAAAAAAGCATACGTAAGTCGTTTTACTTTGAATTTTAGTTATTAATATGATTGGAAAGAGGGACAAAAGCTGCATATGCTCAATTTTTTTTTATATTTTATCAGTAATCTTGACGGTTTTATGCAAGAAATCGTAATGTAAATTCCTTTGACTACTTACTGATATTTTAACAGTTTTTTGCTCTCCTGTAAAATTGCAATTTTCATCTTATGCCTTTTTTCCACTGAAGATGCGATAAGTCCCTATGCTATGATCTATTTAAAACATTGAAAATGTTGATCTCATCTATTTGATCAAAAAATGTGTTATGTAGGATATATATCTAGGTACTATACGATAATGTAATGGTAGCCTTTGTAAGAGATTTTCACATGGATTGAATCCCGGCTGGAGCATACATTTATTTTACATAGGTATGGGGCTACGTAATTGCTTTATTGTATTTCAGCGTTTCTGTGAAATCTGCAAGGCTGTGCAAGCATAATTATACACACAATTAATTGACGGTAAAATCCCTGTGTGGCTAGCTTGAATCACCACAATATTATACTGTAGCTCAATGTAGTGATTTGATTCGAAGAATTTCGAGAACAACATTTATGAACCTGGCTTTCTATCCTTATCAGAATTATCGACTAGCTGTGATGATCTTTAGAATCAGTTATAAGTACAGTCAGCATAAAAGTTAAGTATGCAGGGCATGATACAAACACGGTCAAGTGTACTTGTCAAGTTTGCACCGGACTTGACGTGGCATCCAGTAAACTTGATCGTGTATGGCCACGGTATGGCTATCTGGCCATATAGCTATCTCATGCACACTGCATGCCGCGTCAAGTCAAACTGCAAATTTGACAAGTTAAACTGCAAACTTGACAAGTACCTATACACTTGATCATGTATGGCCTCCATTGTTTAATATTACAGAATGTTTGTCTTATTATCAATGTCAAAGGCCACCTATACATGCAAAGTATAATTAAACATTGATGTCACATGATATTACAGAGATACCCAACGTAATTTACATTTTTCTTTACTGTTACTCATGTATTACATGGCCCGCTCAACATTAAACATTCATATTAACACAAACATTATTTTAAAGTATAATTCCCTTTGCTAAATCAAAAACCTTATAAATGTCAATTCAAACCGAGTTGGTCATATTATAACTGTGTACAATATTAAAACAGGTGAAACAATGAATACAATATTTGATATTAAAATAGCACGAGAGTTGGAAATACATTTCAGGTCTATTGTTCTCAATGTTTCGAATGTGAATTGAATTATCTCTTTCATTTCGGGATAATATGAAATTATTTTAATGAATCTGAATTACGGTTCTTAATCACGAGCAGAATGAGAGTGATTTTGAGTGCATAACCCAGATTCTTTACCGCTGTCGTTTTGACTAATACAATGACACAATTGTATGTTATTGCAATTATGTAGTTTGTTGATTATACATGTTAATCCCCTAACGTAGGGGAGTCCATGACGCTAAATGTGGATTTACTCAAGCGTCACGGAAACCTATTAGATTTGGTAGATTAGATGATAGGAAGAATAAATGGCCCTATAATATTTCCACTTTCCGCGGTGGGAGAAGCGTCTACAGATTTCCAAAATTGTAAAAAAATAAATGACATATGTCAACATATGTCCTTGATATAAGAAATATGTTTTAATGTGCCGATTTGCGTGGTGGGGGTGGCTATATGGAAGGGGTGAAAACAAGAAAAAAAAATTTCTCGAGCATGTCAGATTTTCCGAGGGGGTGTTAAGTGAACACTACAGATACTCCCATTTCTTAGACTGACGATTATGAAGTGACGCAAGCTCGCAGCGAATTCCTGAAAGTGTAAAAAAAATCGCCATCTTGAAATACTGAGTCAGATTGAGATAAGGGAGGGGTTCCCTTATCTTAATCTGACGCGCTTGAGAGATATTGTATATTTATAATGTAGGTATATGTAATAATTGCTCAATAAATAGAAAATATGAAATTTAGATTTTTATAAAAAGGAAACGTATCCATTAATGATAATGTACTTATATTTTGACAACTTGTATTATTTGTATTAATCGTAACATGAAACACTTGAAATATGGTAATATAATATTATTGTACAATTAGATAGACATAATATTATTGTACGATTTGGTAATAATATACAATATACATAAAATTAAAATAAGGTATTTGAAAATTTATAGCAACGTTAAATGTCAACTACTTGCTAATTTTTAAAATAGGTGATTATTTGTAACGGGAAGTTAAATTGTTTGCCGGTAGAAATATTTTAATTATTTTATAAAATACCATTAATTTTGATGATTTGGAATTGTTTAAATCAGTTATTGAATTGTGTTTATTATTATTAGTATTTATTACGATCTTTTTACGTAGAATTACAAATTGTTTGTCTTGTCTGTGGTAGGTATATCAGGTGATACTCGTAATTATGGTGTGGGGGTAGACAGTTGGGTTGATAAAAGCGAGTGTTTGTAATTGTCTCTTTTAATTCAGTGTGTGAGCTGCTCTTCTGCATAAGTTAAGTACTTTGAAATACTTTTATAATGTTACTCTGCCAGTCTATTTAATTATTGTTTAGTATCATTCTAATTAAAACGATTGTAGTGTCATAATGTTGTAAAGCTATACTGGAAGCCAGCTTTCAATTCAATATTGTCGTACTGTTTGTTCCGTTTTAAAATGTGTAATATTGATACGAAATGTGGAATGATATAATATAATATTACTGCGGTAATCTTGTGCCGTTGGGGTTTCTTTCCCCTTAGTTCTTCCCCAACGACTAAAGCACATTGCGAACTAAGGGTTTCAATAAATTAATTGCCGCAAATAATGTGTATCATTTACATACCTCCATAATAATATGAAAAAGTCACAATATCATGAAAAATAACTAGTCATTGTGCTTTTTTTGGTTTACCTTTATTAATAATAGTACAAGTTGCAAATATTTGTCGATTCTCGCTTTATAACATGACTTCCAATTTATATTTCTTGTCTTTTCCATAACCATTACACATTGAATCTAACATCAGAAGTGTAGGAGTCGGACTCGCGTTTTTAATAATATATGTATCCTAATATGTGTTTATTTTCCAAGTTTCAGAATAGAAGAAAAATTGCGGCCCCGGACCAGCGGAACTGTGACGACGAAATAATAAGTTTTCGACGCAAGGATCTGCTACGTCACGAGATGGACAATTATTATAGTATTGAAACATCCAACAAGTGATCAAGGGAATCTCCTTAGAACAGCACCGAAGTGATTTCAAGAACGGTAAGGCCCTTAAAGGGCTTTGTTTTATGATAATGTTTAAGGATTTTATTATATATATTTTTTTTTTCTGTGCATTAAGTAATTTAAACATACAATAAGGAGGCGGAATTCTCTTTGTCCGGACATCACGAGAAAACCTGTGAATTATTTGATTAAAAATAGACTTAATCGGATTAGAATTGAAGACTAACTTTCAATTTTTTTTTACGTACAGTAGATATAGAGGTTTCAAAGAATAGGACGTACTAAATACGTACTAAATAGCAACAAAGTAGGTATACAAATTAAATCTTTCTTCGGTTATGACTATCTAATTATTTACTAACTGCTTACAATGAAATGAATTTTCGAACATAAATAGTACCTATACATATATTTTACATATAATTTAATATTTCTTTATAATTTATATACCTAGTATAGACACTATGTAGATTGCAACAAATTCGAAAGGGAAAGACTAGTGCGCCAGGCACCCAAACAAAATGATAAGAAAAGTAAAATCTATTATGGCAAAATAATAATATACTAAAATCAAACAAAACCGTAGGTAATCTATATCGACACAATACACCAGATGTAAACTTTTAGAATACCCACAACTAGTTTTTATTTTGGTAGGTACCTATGTTATTTGTTTAACATTCGAATAAGACTAAAAATGACTTATTTATTTCCATGATTTGTAGGTTGAATCAGTATGTAGGTATAAATGTATGACAATAATTTGTGAAATATGAATATAGAGTAGACTGACGACAATTTTATTATTTATTTGAAAATTAATTAAAGCAATTAAAGTACATAATTGAATCATGTAAATTGAGAGGATAAATATCATTAGGAATAATATTTAATGTTCTAATAATATAATATGCATAACTGCGTAAACATAATTACACAAATAAGAAAAAATTAGGTAATCCAAAAGGAAGACGTCGTTAGCTATGGAATAACTATATACTATAATATTATAAATGCGAAAGTGTGTTTGTTTGTTCCTCTTTCACGTCGCAACAAAGCTATTATATGGTATGATTTTTGTGTGTGGAGATAGTTAGGAGGGTGGAGAGTAACGTAGGCTATTTTTTTACCGCGGTAAAAGCTCTCATTTCCATGGGAAGCTCGATGTTTTGTTAGTTGTTAGATATTTAGTTCCGGATTTTGTTAATAGATGGCGTTAGTAAAATTCATTTGCAAGTTCTGAATCACGCTTTCAAATGACACAATATGTAAATTACTAAAGTCATAGGCAACTAATTTATAAATGAAAATCTGAATTCGCGTTGGACTTTGGTTAGAAATTAATATTGTAAAGGAATAAGTCGATAAGGTTATAAACTTAAAAGACATACGATTTGATTTTGGTTTTTGGTTTTGGTTTGCTTCGTGAACTGGTTTTGAAGACTGTTGTTGTTTTGGCTTAGAATAATAATTATTTTTACGGATAGTAGGTTTTAAAATTTAGATATTTTATGACTTTTAACAACATTTTGTGTTGTATTTGTTTAATTTAATTTTTTTTTTTACTTTAAATAGTTTTAGTTATTAGTAGTTAGTTACTTTAGATATAAGTTTTTAAAAGTGGATA
>CAWVQL010000455.1:0-51490 GCA_963932265.1 Thymelicus lineola
AGCTAACAAGAATGTATTCAATGATTAGCATACCAAAACCACGTGACCCATTTTTTCCAACTTTTTACCCCCCCCCCCGTGACCATCGGTTCACGTGGTAATTCATAAATACTGATTTTTTTTGCAAAAACAGAGTTTAAAAATAATAATTTTGCTTATATTTGACGACTTGTGTGGCAATGGTTGGTCCCCTCTGTGACCAATCGTGGTGTTTCGAAGACCCCCCTCCCCCCCTAAATGGGTCACGTGGTTTTGGTATGTTCCCTTAAGTGGAAACACTGGTTCATCTTTCAATTCTACGCACATAACTAAAAACTGCAACATACTTTTACGAACCTTTCTGAAATATTTTCAATAATGGTACTGCAATTTATAACTGTTAAATGTAGCCTTGTGAAATAATGACAGTTGTTTTAACATTAGATACTGTGCCAATTGTTCACGATTTCTCAGCAAATTTTGAGAGAGATTGAATTGCCTAGGCACTCAATACTTAATAGTTTAATAAGTAATAATCATCTTTTTTTTGTTTCTTTAAACGAGTTCATGAATTAATTAAGTTGTACATTATTTTAAGAAAAAATAATCTTCTTTTTAAAAAATTATATACCTAAAATATTAAGTTGGATTGGAAGCTAATTTAAACTGTTTGTCTGATTTCTTGTTCATGATTTTGCGATAACAGAAATAATTTTAATGAGTATGTGACTTGTGAGCGTGTTAGTTTTTTCTTTACTTCAAAATAAGTTAATGCTTGACCTGGTGGTCAAGAACTGGTGGTTCATGAACTCGAGTGGATTAGTTCCCACCCGATGGTAAGTGGGATGTGTGGTCCACGATGGAGAGCGCACTAATTTAGTAAAAGCCTATTCAGTATTTTCTTGAAGAGATCCACGTCATAGGCGTGCGGGAACGTGGACGCAGGCAAGCTATTCCAGTCCAGTTCTTCGTGGTGCGCATAACGAATGACGATGCAAACCGTGCCGGAAAGTTGTGATTTTTCTTCATTGTGCCAAAAATTGCTAGTTAATTGGCACGGATTTCATGCCCACTGAAAATTGCTTCGACACTGATTGTAACATAACACTGTAGCATGTCAGTGCTATGTCATGAAACAAAATCATTTTTCTAATCAAAACAAACATGGTAACTGCAACATCATCAACAGGGGCAAGTCAAGCGAGTTATTTTACATCAGTTTTGTTGAAGGCACTTAGCGATCTGACATTTGCTCGGCGCCAAGCTTCGTTGCTATTATTTACGAGTTTAATGAGTGACACACACTGCATGCTATAATATCTATCTTCCACGGGTTTTGTATGGGCAAATCACGGAATCTGGAAACATAGAGAGAGAGATAGAAAGAACTAGGTCCCAAGCTCCCAGTCGGAACCCGACGAGTCGTTTGGAGTTGCCTAGCAGGTTTTACGGAAAGATAAAATAATAAAGAAGACTTATCATCAAGCAGGCCGGCTCTTATCGGCTCTTACGACAGCCTAATTTGCGTTTTCCGTAGGAATGGCTAAAATTTATTTAGTTTCTAAACTCAAATTCGCTCAAAGACTATGTAATCCAGTTTAGCGCAAGTCCAGAGGTCAACTTAAATTGGTCATGAGTACTCTTATTACTAAATTAATATCAAAGTTCATCTTGCCAACTTGCCAACATCAAAAACAAAACAACTTAAATCACTGTTAAATGATTGAGGCTTTTAGCGATGACGTCACACGTCATGATTAGTCGTGATCGGTCCATCTGCAGCTACCAGTTCCCAACGTGTAATGCGATTATCTGATCGATGTTTGACATCTTCTAGTGAAGAGTAGAAGAAATGTAGGTTAGCAATAGGGTTGTCACTTCTTTTAACCGACCTTAAAAGAATATATCTAAATATTTTTGTATGTTTTATTTTATTTACTGTATGCTCATTAATTTCGGTACTGGGTTGATTTTATCTGGATTTTTGGTTACTTTTTGAAAATATTTTAGATTTTAATTTTTATTCTTTATCTTTTAGCCGTATTGGGCCGGCTTAAAATACTAACCCCAATCCCACGCCGGATGGGTGTCGTAAGAGGCGACCAAATCTGGCCCGCTGGCGGTAGGGCCCTCAGGGGGATTATATTGGTAATATTAATTTTAATTGATAAATTAATACCATTATTACTATTATTATACCTCCATGGGGTTCACCTGGATAGCCGCCAAATGACTTATCGTGTTTCGGCCGGGGGCTTGAGAGCCAGTTCTTTATCTCCTTTTCTTCCTTCTTTCGTGGCCGGCAACGCATCAGTGATGCTTATGGTGTTGCTGATGTTCATGTGCGACGATAGCCACTTACCATCAAGTGGATCGTCAGCTCGTTTGTCGGCTATTTCCGAGTTGAGATCCGTACCATATAAAATGTTGAAAGTTCCATGATATAGTCCAGACTTCTAGACCTATAGGATGATTGTGTCCCGAATTTAGGTTTCAACTGGAACCAAACCCAGAACCAAAGTATTTTGAGATTGAATTCTTATAACCATTGAGTCATAGAGTAGGGGAGACTACGGCTGCCCACAGACATGTATACCTAGCGGCTGCCTGTAATTTTTCCCATTATTTTATTCTGACTTTTTTTGATTGACAACCGGAAATGGAAATTTGACATCATTACATTTGTCATACCAACATTTATAACGAAATTTTGTCTGTGATATTGGCCAGAAGTCTCCCTATATCTTGCTTGACACAAGCTATGTATCGAAGTGAGTGCCCGAATGAAAATGGACATTGTTGACATCATTGTTATTGTGGTTATTACAGTCAATTCATCACTTATTAATAAAATTATTTTACGCTGGGTAATACGGGTACAGGTATTAATTTTAAAATACGTAAAAAATAATTGAATTTCTTCAGTATAACTGACGTTTTAAGACGCTAACAAAAATAAAAAATATTTTTTTGGCATCTTGGTTCTTTGTTTATTTTTTAGTTGCAGTTGTTTCTGATCTCTTCTTTTTGTTTGTCCAAATTACACATGATACGCAATCATTTTATCACATAATATTAATTATGATCATTTGTAACCCATGTTAAAGTTGTGGAAAGATTGTATGCGGCAACCCTGAGAAGAATAAGCCCATTACAGTAATATAGTAGCAATGGTTCTGAAGTGTTAATTACTAAATAGTTTTGATTGAGATGTCCGTGATAGGAAAAAATAGTTACACGAAATGTGTCTGTTAAGTCACTATTTTGACCTCCGAATTGGAAGCGTTCAATCATCAGCCATTAACTTACCGGCCCCGTTCCCACTGCTGGGTTTCTAGCCTTTTATCTACAGTCTGACTATTAGTAGTCACCTTTTGATGAATGTAAACACCATAGGTATTGCCGATGCGTCGCTGATGAAGAAGGAAGCTCAGACTTATCTTATAGGTGTCTACTGTCATCAAAAACCAAAAAAAAAACAGTGCCACTCCGGGAGTGCCGAAAGAAGTGATAACTTATACCTAATACAATATAATATAAACATATTCGTATACAGATATACACAATATATGTAGTGTATCGATGAAGTGTTCGAATCCTGGCAGGGTCGTATGTGAATTGCACTGCACAGTCTTTTTTCATTATAACTCTTATAATACCTATTTTGTTATTAATTTTTCTGTATCTAACTTTTTACTAAAATAGGATCACATTTAGTACGAATGTGTATTATAAATTATGACTAACAATTTTATTGTTAAGATTATGTATTATATTACAATAATTTAAGTATTTTTATACCTACCTATATAGTATAGTAGTTTTTAATTATACTTACAAGGATACGGTAAGGGTGTGGGGTACCCAAATCGAACTGTGGTTCTGTTTGACACAATTTTCGTTTTTCTTTTTCACAAAATTTTCATAAGTGACAATAAAGTTGTATTATACAGTGTGTCCGGTCACGACCTAGCGATAATTTAAGGTTACAAAATATACCTAATTTCATCGACAAAAACACCCATATATCCTCGCAAAAGGGTCATATTCAAACAGCCCTAACTCTCGAGTTACGCAATTAAGAACAATAATTTTAACGTCAATTTGTAAGTAATATCTTTAAGTATTAGGAAAGTAATAAAAAATGTAGTATCAATGTGCTAGTTTTTGAAATATGTTAAGAAAAATAAAAAAAAACAGTCAATTTTTTCACTAAAATTAGCATTGTAAATGTTTTAAAATATTTTGTAGGGAAAATTTTCCATAATGTTTATTTTTATTTGATAGATGCTATTTCTAGCTTTTAAATAACATTTTTTTTTACATCTGTAGGACCTTTATGTCCAGAGAAATCGGCATATTTCGGCAGAGGTATCTACAAGAATAAAAAAAAAATTTAAATGGCGGCCATTCCGACAGGAGGGGGGATAGACCCCCATATATGGGTGTTTTTGTCGATGAAATTAGGTATATTTTGTAACCTTAAATTATCGCTAGGTCGTGACCGGACACACTGTATACATGGATTAATATATACATAAAGCAGAAGGGGTATTCTAGGGTGTTGCCTTTTACTTTGCTCCATACGTACATACGTACATACGCTCCTAACGTTCACATCAATAACAATATCTACAACTCCGTGATCAATAATTGAATCCCATAGAATATACTACGTATGTTCCAAATACATGGACATATTCCTTATTCTAAATATTTAATTTTTCTACATGACTTCTTGTATGACATCCGCTAGATTCAGAAGGCTCAGGACCGGTCAGAGTGGCGCAAGTTAGGGAAGGCCTATGTCCAGTGGATCTCCAAGGGCTTATGGATGGATGGATGGATGATATGTACACATGGAGTTTATATGAATTCCTCTACGTCGTTTAAATTCATGTGTGGTATAAATTAATGCGGTTCTTTTGACTGTCAGTGGTTAGTCTTCAGTCTTCGTAATCATCGATTATACGGTAGCCCGCGCGCGAACAATGCCTCACGAACGGATTAGTAGAGGTTCTGCAAAACGAAAAATGAAAGAAGGAGTTAGGTAGAATGAATGGATGATAATCAAGTTATGGTGAAGATACCAGTCTGGTGCTAAAGAAGCGAGCGACAGTCAACAAATACATGGGTGACCGTTAAGAGCAGAACTTTAGGAGACTTCCTTGCTTTAAGTTTAGCAGTGTATACTTTATATCGATCACAAAACCTACTTTGGTCTCGTTACAGTTTTGTTATTATATTCGTAGACAAACTTTCTATTTCTGACGTTGAACACACGGACGTGAGCCGTAAAAAGCAAATGTAAAAAGTTATTTATTGAACTAAATAAAACCATAATTTTCATTAATTTACCCGTTACTTCGACCGTAACAACAAGTAACCACACGCCACAGTTGAGTTTCTAAGATCCAAACAAACTTGCAGACAAGACGTGGGATAACCCGCGAATACAAATTTGCGGTTGGACAGGTCATCAGAATCATAACACTCATTTTATTTGTAACCACGTTAAAATATACGCTCTCTCTTTCTCCCCGTACACACACACACATAGCCACGCACTATGACTTCTGTGTATAGCCGTTATATTGTAGATGGGATAATCTAACATTTTAACAAAAAAGAACCGACTTCAAATGAAGTACATCCAATAAAAAAAGGAATCATCGAAATCGGTAGGCGTGATATTGAGTTATTCGTCCATTTATCGCAAACATACTTAACGCAAATTTAAGACTTATATGCTTTTGACATGGATGCCATTATCAGATCTCGCTCAAATTTATGTGGAATCACACTACAAGCACCAGCTTTCGATTTAAAAAAAATCATCAAAATCGATTCACCCAGTCCAAAGTTCGGAGGTAACAAACATAAAAAAAATACAGTCGAATTGAGAACGTCCTCCTTTTTTTGTCGGTTAAATATATGCGAGGATATACCCGTTTCGCGAGGGATCTGGAGAAATCCTGATTATAGAAAGTTACGGTAGTGCTAGAAGCCGTCCCCCTTCCCCAGGAATTGAGAGTTTTACAACTGCGAACTGCAGACAGAGTGGTAGACCCAAACGGTCCTTGGTTGAGTCCTTTAGGCATCGTGCAGGAATGACATGGCGCATTCCTTTGAGATCTGGCAGCCTCCCCGTATTGCGTCAGATATCAAAGACTTTAGAGGGAGAAAAACCACTTTACGGCTTTATGTCAGTGTTCAGGCCTCAACTCATTAAAGGTTTGCAGACACATCTCTGCACGTTATATAGAGGGTAAACGTAAATATTGTGCGTTATTGTGGGAAGAAAATTTTTGTTACTTGTTGAGGTGCTGCGTTAGAAATAATTATATTGAAAGTTTTTGAAGCGACCGTAACAATATATGTAAAGAACAATGCCCAAAAATTATTTTTCATTTTTGTTAGCGTCTTAAAACGTCAGTTATACCGAAGCAATTCAATTATTTTTTTACGTATTTTAAAATTAATAAGTACCTGTACCCACATTACCCAGCGTAAAATAATTTTATTAATACGTGATGAATTGACTATAATAACAATGATGTCAACAATGTAAATTTTCATTCGGGCACTCACTTTGATACATAGCTTATATCAAGCAAGATATAGGGAGACTTCTAGCCAATATTACAGACAGAATTTCGTTATAAATGTTGGTATGACAAATGTAATGATGTCAAATTTCCATTTCCGGTTGTCAATCAAAAAAACGTCAGAATAAAATAACGGTAAAAATTACAGGCAGCCGTAAGTCTCCCCTACTCTATGACTCAATGGTTATAAGAATTCGATCTCAAAATACTTTGGTTCTGGGGTGTGTCTGCTGAAAATTCTTATATCTAAGCTCAGGAAGTAAAGCGGTGATTTTTAGAATTTTTTTTATTCTAAGACGCTAAAGTTGAAAATGAAATAAAACGATGTATGGCAGTTGGGCATTGTTCTTTGAAAACTATTTCAAATACGTTTCAATTGTCATGACAAAAACCCATGCTCGAGTTATAAGTTATTAGTTATTGTACTTTTGCTGAGAAGTTCTTAACATATTTAATACTAGGAAATATTAAAAAAATATAAAAATAGTAAAAAAAAAAATAGCCTATGTCACCGGGGGATAGTGTAGCTTCCCAACAGTGAAAGAATTTTTCGAATCAGTTCGGTAGTTTCGGAGCCTATTTAATATTTAATTATTTTTGCTAATTGCTTGAATCTCTACCACTACGCTCTTTACTCCTAATGCTGTTCTACCTCAGACAACCCCATAAGATTACAAGCCATCGGACTACGACCTCTCTTCCGTTTAGAGAATTAAAACCCGAATTCGATTCAGCAACGCAAAGAGCAATGCAATATTCTAATGTAGAATCGACAGTCAAAAGCCATTGGTGATCTGAATCGAATCGCCTCCGAGCGCGATTGCTTACTTATATCGCCATCGTATCGCCACCATCTCTAACTGTATCGCCGTAATTATTATATTCTCTTTGATGGAATAGATTTGCCAAATATAGACGGCCACTCACATTCCTCAGTAGGGTCAGAAATAAAAGTGATTGATATTTAGATGGTCATAATTTAGAATTCTAGAAAGACTAAAAATAAACTTTGCCTATTGTGTGATCAGATGTCGATCACAGATAAACATCAGTTTATGCCATGTGATATCTCTAACTCCCCAAATCAGAGTCACTAACGGTTACTTTAATCGCTTCTTAGTAAAGAATCACCATACAAATTCTGCACTAAAGAACGATTTAAGTAACCGTTAGTGACTCTGAGTTGGGGCGTAAGTCTATAAGTGAACATTTAGAGCTGGATACAACAAAATGTATTTACAGGTTAATATAACATTCCATACATACATAGGAGTATCTATGTAGTAAATTGCACTTATTAAAGTGGTATACCGTATAATAGAAGAGTCTATATAATACCTGGCCAAGTGCTTCATTAAAATTATGACACCTAACATAATTTTTTTATAATTTTTAAAACTTACGTATTTCGACTTTCATTCACATTAATTTGGTAATATATTTTTTATTGAAACAATATTGTGTCTTGTAATTTTTCATTATCACGAACCAGGTGTTAACCATGCTAAATTAATATCTTGATTATTTTTACTTTCACATATTCAACTATGGAGTCTAAGATAAAAATAAAAAAGCGAGCACTCCCAATTTTATTTGCAATCGGTACCGACGCATGCGGAGCCTCGGACACGTAAGATGGGCATGACATGCACAACCTCACCGGACCTGACATTTCTTCATTAAAAATCTATTAACGGAAGCATTCTCCACTTTTAATAGACCCCAGTTACTTAAAAGCTTTTCACTCGCATTTAAATTTAAACCTTACGAACATACAATACGTTTAATTTTTCATTGCTTCGCTTATGACACATACGTTGAAATTTATCAAATATTTTGTCAAAGTGAAAAGAACTGTATTTATGGAGCAATAATGTAAGATTTAGCTTGAGTTTCCGATGAAAATCTTGACGATAGAGATGGACAGGTCAGCTTTCCTTGCCGCGAATCGGAAGTCAATTATTTTTTGTAAAAAGCAAAAAGCTTCGTAAAGTGTTGGGAAAGGCGTTCAGTGATTGTTTATATTGCTCACGATGTGCAAACAGTTTTATTGGCGAATCGTGACGATTTTTTGCATACTATTCAATAAAGAAATCAAAATACATTAAGAAAATGTATCCAGGTAATGTTGTGTTGATTGGAACGTTTACGATTTGAGTGCTTTTTGTTTTTAATCTATGTAACGGGTCATTGTACATTAGGATTTTTCTGGGTTGAGAGCTACCACCTTCTGAATTTTTTTTACTTAAAATAAGTTAATTCTTGACCACAATCCCATCTGATCGTAAGTGGAGATGTGGTCCAAGATGTTGAACGCACTAACTTAATAAAAGCCTATTCACCATTGAAGTATTATTACTAGCGTATAGAACCGACACTGCAAACACCATGTAATATGTCCCAATGCATTGGCGTCACGTGGCTTCAATCTTCAATGGAGTCGTTCGATTTTGAAAGGAGAACGGGGGCTCAATTTTGAAAATCGAACCTCTCGAGCGGGACACGCATTTTGTTCGAGATTCTATGACATTATACTTCAATGGAGTTACCTAATAAAAAATAACAGTTGTCTGAGCAGAGTCAAAGTCTGGGTACACTTAATAGATTTCATCAAGAGTCGTTTTCGCTGATTGCCGTAAAGCATCGATAAGTATAGGGAGTACTAAGCCTACACTGAATTAAGGGCTGGTCGTAACCCCTTGAAGCTTTTAATTGCTCCTGTGAGCCTGATTGCTGTCTTCACAACTGAAAGCCATTCTAACGGTGACGGAGACAAGGTAGCTTAAGCGCGTCACATACGGCGAAGATACGATAATATTTTATCTTAAAATGCGTGGCTATAAAATATTATAGTATCTTAACGTATCGCACACGGTTAAGATACGATAATATTTATATCCGCTCGAACCTGTCTCTGAGTCACACGTCGTATTTTCCCGCAATCTATATACAAGATAATCTAATATGAATAATACGGCCTTACTATTAGATTTATTGGATAGCTCATCAGATGATGATTCTGACTTCGAATATGACTTAAAAATTTCTGCCGCATGTTGCCATTACCGAAAAATTTGGGTAGAAAATCATATAAAGTTTAGAAAAGACCGCGGTGAGTTTAATCTTTACGAAGACCTTTTATCGAAAATGTTTCAAATATAATATTTTAAAAAGTCAAAGGAAAGTTTATAGTTTACAATAGTTTCCAATATTTTGCGTACTAATAGTAAAAACAACAACAAAAACATGAAAACATGAGAGGTGTCAAGAGACACCCGGATGGAACGAAGTTCCTTTCGATTTAAGTATTGTTTTGTTGTACAGCGCCATCTCTGTAAAACTCTCTGAATCACTTCAAAAAAAGTGTCATCATTCGTAAGAATCAAAGTGTCGTAATTTTCCGTCTAGCCCCCTTTCACAACGCGCGAACTTCGTTCTAAAAACAGAGTGAAAAGGTTTTTTTTATGGAAATAGCTGGCAAACGAGCTGACTATCCACCTGATGTGGCTATCGCCGCTCATGGACATCAGCAACACCAAAGGCATCACTGATGCGTTGCCGGCCAGGAAAGAAAGAAGAAAAAGAAAGAAAGAACTGGCTCTCAAGCCCCCAGCCGGAACACGACGAGTCGTTTGGCGGCTGGCTCATGCTCGAGGGTGGTAGCTATCCAGGCGAACCCCTGGAGAAATTATACCTAATAGTTATAATGGTATTAATTAACAATTAAAATCAATACTACCAATATAATCTCTCCGAGGGCCCTACCACCAGCGGGCCGGATAAAGTCGCCCCTTACGACACCCATCTGGCGCGGGATTGAGGTTAGTATTCTAAGCCGCCCCAATACGGCTAAGAAGAAGTAAAATTAATAATAATATATTTCATTCCATTTTGCATCGAATATTGTGCACACTCTGTGTAAGGACTTACGATATATTTTGTATCTTAAGATGGCATGTTACGATATATTAAGCATCTTAAGATGAAATCTTTGCATCGCTCGGCATCTTAACATAAAATGTCCATATCGCTCGATATCTTAAGATGCGTAATATGAAAATATTATCGTATCTTAGCCGTGTGTGATGGTTCATACAAAATGTATAGTGAGCGATATTTTATTTTAAGATAAAATGTTATAGTATCTTCGCCGTGTGTGACGCGCTTTAATGAGGAAACTTTCATTGCTCATTTGTTACAACTGTTCGATGAGGAATTTTTTACAAATTGCACTCTGGTAAAACCGTAACAACCGTAATGGTCGGTATTTCTGTACGTGATCGTATCAGAAACGAGAAGATTCGTAGACGAACAAGGGTACCATAGTTCAAAGAATTAGCCAGCTGAAGTGGCAATGGGCTGGCCACATAGTGCGAAGGACCGATAGCCACCCCGTTGGAGAAGAAAGGTCCTCGAATGGCGCACACTTCTCGGAAAACGGAGTATAGGACGCCCCCCGACCAGGTGGACTGACGACCTGAAGAAGAGAGTGGGCATCCGCTGGATTCAGAAGGCTTAGGACCGGTCAGATTGGCGCAAGTTAGGGGAGGCCTATGTCCAGCAGTGGACCTCCAAGGGCTGATGGATTGACGGATGGAAAACCTTAACAATATCTATCCCTTTGAAGTTTTGTTGGATTTCATTTTAAATACATATTAGGAAACATTTTTTACGTTTAAAAGATGTTTCCGCATAACATTCAATCCCATCAATACAAATTTTACGGATCTTTATATAGTTATAGAAGCGAACACAGCCTTGTTTCTTAAGTACTTAGTACCTACTTATTATATTTGACGTACAGCTATTTATATGTAAAGATAAATTAATAAAATCGTCAGACAGCCGTAAACAAAACCAAAACAAAACAAATCCATAGATCATTGATTGTGGATAGGAGCGAATTCAATGAATACACTGACAAATTATAAGTGTCGTTACACAGAACGCAATAAATAATTCAAGTTCTATGTCTACAGAGCAGAACAGAAGCCTATGATTAGATAACAGACATAAATCTTGTTTACATACTAAAAGCAAGGGTGGTATTACGGCTGATATCAAATGCAGCGCGTGCGTCTATCCTCGACCAATCACAGACGAGCGCGGGAAGATCTAACCAATAAGATGCAAGCGCGCCAAAAGACAATGTTATACCGATCAATTAGAACACGAGATGGAATCGACCATCGATATAATATTCTGTGGAAGAGAGCGATAAATCTGAAGATATACCTTGAACGCAGATGGGTGATACAGTTTTGAATTATATCTGATCTTACGGAATTGCAGTGTATTTATTCAACTAAAGATTAAGGTTATCGAGTTTTATACTTTATGCATTCCGTTGTATGTGGTTATAATCCATTAAATAAAATGGGGTATTTTTGAATCAATTGTTGACTTAAATGACATTGCACTTTCCGGGTCCTTCACTTTTAACTTTTGGCGGCAACGCATCTTTGATGTTAATGTCCAACTGCAATATGACCACTTACCTACCATACGCCGTCCGGTGGCACTAGAGAAGAAATCTTAGAGTATGAGTTAGTAGTATGGAATATCACGTAAAATTATAAGTTATTGCTTTATTTTGGCCTAACTCTTTGCACGCGCAGTACCTATATTTAATACAATACAATACAATACAAATACTCTTTATTTGCTCTTTTTTTACTCTTTTTTTCTCTGTCTTTTTTTCTCTTGTTTTTTTTTCTTTTTTAATTTAATGCTAAAGATGATGGAAAATGATAATCGTCTGATCTAATTCCTACTCAAAAATTATATAGTTATAATAACAACAAATGGGTATACAAACAAAAATAATCTAAAATTTTAACAAAAAAACCGACTTCAAATGAAGTACATCCTTTCCAATAAAAAAAGAATCATTGAAATCGGTTGGCGTGATATTGAGTTATTCGTCCATTTATCGCAAACATACTTAATGCTTTAAGAGCCATTTCGCAAAACTCGGTTGATAAACTATAGGTATTTGAAGCGGCTCCGCGGCGTGATATTGCCTCGCGCGGCTCGCGTCGCGCTTGACCTCAGTTCTGTGCGAGTAATCTTCTTGATACTTTCAAACGTAAAAATTTTAAAATTATGAACATATAATTTTAATTATACACTTTGTGACCACATACATGTATCTGGTTTGTGACAATATAAGTTTATATAACAATTAAGAGTACAATGTAGTAGTACCATTATCGGTAACTTATTTACATAATACATTTTAGGTACCTACTTAGGTACATCACAATAAAGATGTCCAATAGATGCATATTGCAAAAATCAATATTTTGGCAAATCAACGTGAAAAATTAAAAATCACGTTTTTTCAAGGTGATCTATAAAATGCAATATGCGTCCATTTTGCCTGCGATATTCGCAGCGCGTCGAAATACATAGGTATACCTAAATTCAAATCAATCGGACGGTATAGAACCGGGAAATCCCGGAACCGAAAATCCCGGGATTTACAAAGGAATACGGTACTTTTCAAAAGAACCAGGAAACAAAATAAAAGAACCGGGAAACAAAATAAAAGAACCGGGATTTTCTGAACTTTTGGGAAATAAAAATATGTCGCGTCGTGATACAAAAGATAACGTAAAAATAAAGGTAAATACAATCCATACACAAAAATGATTACAGCTTTAAAAAGAAGATATTCAGAACGTCGGCTACATGAAGCAGCTATACTAATATAATATTATTTACACAACCCAGATCGATATTTTTCTAATATAAATGAAGATGATTTAACTCTTTTTTCTCGTCCAAGCAGTGCTGAATTGTGCAATACAATTGTGTTGCTTTCATACAATTAATACGAAACTTATGTTTGCATGTAAGGTATAATAGTATGATGGTTACTCAATCACGGCAAACGACTATACGGATTTGGGTAGAAAACAGTTTTTCCCTATTTAATGCTCCTGAGAGATAAAATAGGAAACGCGATACTAACTATTTTCACGCGGGGAAAGCCGTGGTAAAATAATCCCGAAAGAACTGAAAATCCCGGGAATCCCGGTTCCAGCATAGGCGAGTACCGAAAATCCCGGTAATTTAAAACAGGATCGGTTTTCGATACCCTAATCATTACCGTGATACAAAAGATAACGTAAAAATAAAGGTAAATACAATCCATACACAAAAATGATTACAGCTTTAAAAAGAAGATATTCAGAAATCAGAACACTATTCTTTGAATGTTAAAAACGAATTCTTTATTGTTTTCTGTTGGTTTACAAAACAAAATAATGACAATAGTCTAGTATAATAAATTATGAGAAACGAAATTCGCACTTTCCTCCCAAACCACTTGCTCTACAAGAAAAATGTATGGCACATAAAATGTCAATCTTTTTATGGGCTACAACTTTTACTCGATCCTTTCGGAAATCGTCTAGGACGCACCGTTTAGGAGATATAAGGAGTTTTCGGAAAATTTGGGAGGGGGGGGGGGGTTAAGGTTGGGCCCAATAAGATTAGGTAATGTTGCAAGTATGAGTTCCACAGGGCGGATGGAAATTCAGTCGGAAATCGTCTAGGACGTACCGTTTAGGAGATATATGGTATTTTAGGAAAATTTGGGGAGGGGGGGGGTAAAAGTGGGTTCAGTAAGATTTAGCAATAAGGTTTGGGGGTTTACTAAAGGGGGTTGAAATTTCCGTCTAAACTTGTCTAGGACGCACCGTCTCCGAGATATCCGGGATTTCCGGTTTTCCAAAAATCTATATCCCGATATCCTGATCTGCCGATCTGCGCCTACCTGATGAGTGCGGTATTTGCCCGGATGCCTCCCAGATTATCACGACGCAAAATTCCACTTTTGGGTGAAGAACTGAGGGGGGGGGGTATAGGGGGAGGCGAGTGGTTGTGAAGGGAAAAAATGAGAGGGTGATTTGTATTTGTGTTGTGTATTTGAGATACGTGAGTTTTGGGGAGTTGACGGAACTTGGGTGCACGAGAGTTTCCAAACAACGAATGTATTATCTTTGACTAATAATAAGTGACTATAGCTGACTAATGTCGGAGCTTCTATCATTCCAACATTTTGGCTTAGCAATAGGGTCCCGTTGACACCGTTTGGGTACGGAACTCTATAAAGTACAGATTGATCTAAAAGTTGTATAAAAGTATGTGTATACAAGTTATATATTATTATGTATTATGTATTGTTTATTGTTATTATTATTATATTATTATGTGTTATTATTTTTTTTCTATGTAAATATGTAATTTACACATATAACAAAAAACCTAAATACTGTAAACAGTAACTAATGTCTAAAAACGGACAATGTTTTATTTCAAATTACAGCAGTGACTTCCAACCCAATAGGGGTTGAATTTCCAAAAATCCGATAGCCTAAAGCCTTCTTCGATAAATGAACTATCCAATACAAAAAGAATTTTTCAATTCAAACCAGTAGTTCCTGAGATTAGCGCGTTCAACCAAACAAACAAACAAACTTTTCAGCTTTATAATATTACAATAGTAATAGTATAGATTAGTATAGATATAGTTATATTTTGTACATATGTATGTTCGTGATTTTCTCCGTTACTACTTACACTACATAAATTGGAAAGAAATAGTTACTTAATTTCTATTGTTTTCTTCAAACCAAAGATGTTTAAAGCAGAATATTACGCAAACGGACCCCTGAATTGAAAAATGGTCTTTTGAAACCTATAATATTTTTGAAAGACCTTTTCAACGATACCCCACATTAAGGGGTAGACGAAGAAAAAATCATACGGAACGGACAGACGGACGGACGGAAGGACGGACGGCCGGACGGGCTAGCCGGCCGGTTGAAATAACGAACGGACTAGACATGATTCCGATTTGACTACAAAACCCTGAAAATTATAGAAAACTAAAAATAATACAATTGACTGTAACTAAAAATTCTCACGTGATCAAGACTGTTCAATGGCAATATAATTACGTTACTTTTACGAAATCTATTCCTTAGATGGCTAAAGCAAAAATTGACATAGGTCCGACGTCCAAGAGTGCTGCCGCACGACTGATTTGATTTCGCGCCAGTGCGTATCTTTATATGGTAAAGTAAATTCGTTTTAATAAATTATTTTTTGCAGTAAGATAAAAAAAATATTACGTGTCATATTCGACAAAGACCATATTTTATTACTACATAAATTTTTGATGGGAAATACGCTTTATTGAATACAAAAATCGATGGTAAAGTCATGGCATAAACCATGAAAATTGGTAATGTTATTGAATTAATTTTGAAACGAATATTATAGTAATCGTATATCCCTTGTAATAAATGCAAAATATAATATATGAGTGTTCTCTAGACATTTTTTTTTACTCAATTTAATAAAACTTAATAAAGAAAATCAGTGTATGAAATTGACTCTGTCGTCCTTTTGCTGAAAAATAGTTATGCTAGATTGACAGTTACGCAGAAACAAATTAATATTTTCGAAATTCCGGTAAATGAAGATCCAAGATGAAGGATTGATCTATTTTATGAGTTCATTTGCCAGCATTAATATCTTTCTTATGATACTAATTTTTGACATCAAATTCTTCATTCCGCGCGTCTAACCGCGAAATGGCTCTTAAGACTTATGTGGTTTTCTCATGAATGCCATTGTCAGATCTCGCTTAAGTGGGACCACATGACAAGCACCAGCTTTCGATTAAAAAAGAATCATCAAAATCGGTTCACACAGTCGAAAGTTCTGAGATAACAAACTTAAAAAAAATACAGTGGAATCATAGTGGAATTGAGAAATTCCTCCTTTTTTAAACGCTTTTATTTAGCTTCACTTCGGAGCATCAAAGCATCAAAGGATCAAATCTTGTAACGTTAATTTGAATGACTTCCCTTTAATGAAAATTGATGAAATTTGGCAGACATGTGTATTTCCGATGACAATACACGAAAATCATATTTTAAACTAATTTTCATTGTTTATTTGTTGTTAAATTAAAAAAAACGATTTTCAGACTTTAGACGCATAATTCTCTATGTTCTATTTTACGTAGAGACTTGAAATTTTCACAACTTGTAGCTAATTTTATAAACTAAACATTATTGAAAAAATAAAAGCGTTTAAAAAAAAAAAATTTTTTTAGGATTCAACTTATTTCAAGTTGGTTAAAAATAGCATTACTTACCCATTGCTTGTTTATTCTCTTGTACTGATTATTAAAGATATGTTGCACTACGGGATGTTTACTAAAACGAAGTCGCTACAAAATCTATTAATAAAATAAAGCACTTCATTTTCGCCTTTCCGGTCACTGGCAATCTTACTACGGCGCGGGTGCAATAACATCTAGTACTCTGTTTAGTCTATCAAGGTTAGGTCGCAAAAACTTAGCGGTAACTATACAATAGGTATTTTAAATACCTAGATCGAAAGATGACTTACGATGACTCTCAGCTTCGCTTAAAAGCACATATTTGTAACTGTTACAAATAGGACCCTGTATTATTTATTTTGTTTCAGGCATCGGTGTTTCTGGTAATAGGTATTGTTTATAAATTGCAAACATAATAACTACAAATTACAAACATTGATTTTATTACAGCAATTAAAAAAAACTGCTTACATAATATTATTTTACTTGCACGAGAACAGATCAATTTGTGGTGGAATGAAAATTATTTTATAAAGGATAAAATGTAATGAAGAAGATATTTTAAAAACTTTTGAAATGTACTGGGCAACAATAAATTTGTTTTTTATAATAAATGGGATTTTTTGAGACATTCTTTAAAATGGCAAATATTCTGAGACTCAACGCTCTCACACTCCCACACTAAGAATGGCATGGACACACAAATAAATATCTGAACCGCCCGGGAATCGAACCTTGGAACCCCCTTGGTATACCAAGTTAGTAGCTAGGTACCGTACTAAGCTACAATGCAATCCATGTATAGAACAAGCTTCCCGAAACGGAGCTAAGGGTCTAGGATATAATAATAACACGTCGACTTTTAAAAGATTTTTTGATGCTCTTAAGTTCTAAAGTTGACAACATACAAAATATTGTGAAGAATATCTAGAAAATAAATTCCATTTGAGTAAAGCACTGTTCACAAGCCCGGCACCGGCGTCGGTCGGGACGGCCGGCGTCTCTTGGCGCCGCACAGTGGGACGAAAATAGGGGTTTCATAGACTTAGGATTTTTATGTTAAAATTTGTTTATTTCTTGTCGCAAAATGACGTAGAACCGTTTTAGAAGCCACAACGTTATCATATTTATGCACCACAGGCGACTATAACACGAAAAAAATTTTTTTAAATTAAATTTGTATGGAACACAACAGAAAAACCGATTTTATTCAAGACTGAGGAGAGTGCCCCTAATTCCCTCTCGTACGATTATTGCCACTATTTTTCTCTATTTTTTGACATATCGCATGTTGCGCGCACTCGATAGACTTTGGGTGAAAAAAAATGAAATATATTTTTTTATTTTTTTTCACATTGTGCACGTTATTTTCTATGCTTAAGGGCCTTCGAGGCCCTATTTGGTACTTGACACGTTGTCTAAAACGAGCTACTGCAATGCCTTACCTATTTAATAACAGTTTACCGACTAACCTGCCCTTGCATAATAGGTTACATGGTTATTTAATCAGTTACTAATGACGATCCCTGTGTTCATAAATTTAGTCAATGAGCTCGACTTAATGTTGTCAGTACTCGGCTCATTATTGTTACTATTTTAATTATTGCACCTACTTATCAACCTATCCCCTAATAGTCCCAGTCCCATTATGATGGGTAAAACAAGTATAAATACAGGGAGCACTGTATATTTACTTTAGTTAAATTTTAATAAATCTCTGTAAAACTGTGCCAGTATTAATTGTGAATATGAAAACTTCTATTTTAAAAACAAATTTGGACCTATATTTGATACTGAAGCAATCTGGAAAGCTTGGAAACTATTTAAGAATGTTTGAGACTATTTAGTCTCAGTTAAGTCTAAGTTTGTCAGAAGAAGAAGACAGACATTCTCCAGGAATTCTGTCGAAGATTTAGCCAGTCTGTATTGAAGAAATGGAAGTTGGCGAAATTTAACACAGACTATTTCCGAAAACATTACGCAGATTGGTTGGAATAGAACATTGAATGGCCAATTTGCGTACGTGAAAATCTACGGCCACAGTGGTTTTTTACTGGACTTCAAGTAACGAGTGAACCCGGTACTTGTCTACCTTCTAAAAGTGCATCAGTTGGAACACCAACTTTCAACTCTAAGTCCACGTAAACCTTTTACAGATATTGGAACGAAACAAGATAGGAAGGATTGAAAATTTGCAATATCAAGACCGAGAAGGCTTTGAATTGGCGTATGCCATTTGCTAAATTTAAATAAGAAGGTAAAGATAATTTGGCAGTAGCAATAGATATTCTTTTAAAAAACCAAAAGAGGCTGATAACATTGTTCAACAGACAAAAGGAACGAAGAAGTTTACACTTACTCCTGCGAAAGCACTCGGCATATTAATATCACTTAAATCATCTAGTAGTGGCCGTATATGACTTTGAGGGAATCTACTCTTCGTGAAGATATCACAGATAGATATCCTTCGTATTACAAAGTCTAACAAGCTAAGTTGGATTGTTACCCTCCAAAATAAACAATAATGATAACAGACGTAATTGCCAAAGTGTCATTGTAATTGCCAAGCACTTTTAGACATTACTGCTGCTAGAATTATACAAAATTAACCACAAGAAACTAAAGGCAAGTGTATGATTTTGATTTCAAAGTGGGTATAAACAAAAGATCGAAGGGGAAAAAAGCAGTGGTGACAGTGATTAATCAGTTTTTATGACAACTTTAGTTCCACTAAAACTTACTGTTGCGGAAGAAGTCATATGGGAAAACCCGGGACCCTGTTCGGCGTATTGCCGTCCAATACAGTTCCCCTTTTTAAAGAGTCTAAAGTTCTAGTGCAAGAACAGTTGGCCAAAATGGAAGACGAAATGAGGAGTCTTAAAGTTACCCAATACGACAATAATCAAATCACTCATAGTCACAATGACCACGATCGATGGGGAGGTATGCACCTATCTTTCAGATGCTAAATCTCCTGCAACTTGTTATTTGTGCTTGGCAAAACCTTCCGAAATGAATGAATTGGAGACAGTTTTGCAAAGACGTGCAAACTGATCTCTACAAATTTGAATTATCTTCTCTGCACGCTCGTATCAATTGTGTGGAATGGCTGCTTCATATTTCATACAGACTATATTTGAAAACTTTGTCAACTCGTATAAGAGGAGAAAACCAGCTTAGGGGCCGTCCATTAATCACGTGAGGCTTGAAAGGGGGGGGGAGGGGTTTGACAAAAATCACGAAAATATCACGAAGGGGGAGGGGGGGTGTAGTAAGATATCACGTGTATTTATTTTTTCGTCAAACTCGCGATTTTTAAATAGAAAAGCAGCGTGTAGTGTGACTTTGACTTGCCGTTGCCAGGCAACGAACGAAGGCCTCACGCGCCGCCACCGACTCTCGGCATGTTTTGGATTAAAACAATGTCGAAAGTAGGTGATCTGTATAGATAAATTTTTGCAGAGTATAAGAAAAGAAAAATACACGTGATGTTGGGGGAGGGGGGGGGGGTAGTCTTAAACCTCACTACATATCACCAAGGGGGAGGGGGGGGGGTTAAAAAATGCTAAAAAAAGATCACGTGATTAATGGACGGCCCCTTATATTAGAGGCAAAGAAAAAGGAAGTTCAATCTAAATTCCGGGAAGAATTAGGTTTGCTGGTCGATAAAGCAAAACAAGGATCAGGAGCAACAAACGATGGGAACACAGCAAGAATTTTGTTTTTTGAGTTTTCAAAAAAACTGCTGCCATTATTGGCTTAGATGAAGAGCTCATACGAAGATTTGCAGTAATTTTACAAGTGATAGCATCGGGCGAAATTATTGACAGAAAAATTCAAAGAATATACTCGAAAAACTACGGAAAGGTATATCGAGCTGTACAATTGGTACTATAATGACAGCAACGGTACATAAGATCCTTATTTATTTTATTTATTTTATAGCTTTTTATTCAGGCAACAATTACAGGCCCATATTATGTTAGTAAAACTTATAAACTAGGGGTTAGTAACATGACAATAATACACTATACAATAATCTAAAAACAAAATAAATTACAATAAAATAAACATAAAAACACAAAACATAAACACGCAGCACTACAATAAATGGAGACGTATCCAGTGTGAGACGAATGGAGAGTCCCATCTCCCAGCTAATGACTTCAGGATGCTGTTGGAACTGCTTCGAAAGCGCCTCATCAGCGATGCACATCTCTTTCTAATGATGGCATGGAAGCCATCAGTGTTTGCATCGGCGAACATGCTAGATGCACTGCAAAATCTCGGCAGTCCCATCAGCATCCTAAACCCATTATTATACTGAATGCGCAATGCGCTATAAGCTCTCTGTGTGTAGCTATGCATGGTGCTGACATAGACATTGTAGCAATTGTATCCATCGGAAAACTTTCCGAAGAAGCCTCAGAAGCTAGAAATAAAGATTTCCGCAGGTACAGGGAGTTTCATTCTCGGAAGTCTAGCAGAGTTAATACTAACCAAGATCTTTTGAATATGATCCTTCTTTCATCTGACCCATTAATTTCTTCCACTAGACATGTACTCGATGCAGCTCAAAGGAAGTTAAGCCCTAGGACTTTTAAAACTTTGTACAGAACATATTGAAATAGAATTTTTCGATGTAGTTAACATTGATCCTCAAACAGATAGCGATTCAGAATACGAAATGGATGGGTAGTTGTATCAATGTGTTTATTTTTTTTCTAACATAGTCACTTGTGTTGTTACTACGGTCCTTAGCTTTTTTAACTTAAGATTTTAGAAATGAACTTTTTGGGACCAACTTTAAATAACCATACATAATTTAGCCTGTTGTAGTAATTTACCTAGTGAGTAACTTGTAGATTATATAAGTAGGACCATTTGTAGTTTTGTAGGTAATTAATTTTAAACCTTAAAAAGCAATGGGATTTGTAAGGTAATGCCCATCATAAAGAAATTGGAACTATGAGATAATGGTTGATAAGTAGGTGCAATAATAATTAAAATAGTAACAATAATGAGCCGAGTACTGACAACATTAAGTCGAGCTCATTGACTAAATTGATGAACACAGGGATCGTCATTAGTAACTGATTAAATAACCATGTAACCTATTATACAAGGGCAGGTTAGTCGGTAAACTGTTATTAAATAGGTTAGGCATTGCAGTAGCTCGTTTTAGACAACGTGTCAAGTACCAAATAGGGCCTCGAAGGCTCTTAAGCATAGAAAATAACGTGCACAATGTGAAAAAAAATAAAAAAATATATTTCATTTTTTTTCACCCAAAGTCTATCGAGTGCGCGCAACGTGCGATATGTCAAAAAATAGAGAAAAATAGTGGCAATAATCGTACCAGAGGGAATTAGGGGCACTCTCCTCAGTCTCAAATAAAATCGGTTTTTCTGTTGTGTTCCATACAAATTTAATTAAAAAAATTTTTTTTCGTGTTATAGTCGCCTGCGGTGCATAAATATGATAATGTTGTGGCTTCTAAAATGGTTCTACGTCAGTTTGCGACAAGAAACAAACAAATTTTAACATAAAAATCCTAAGTCTATGAAACCCGATTTTCGTCCCACTGTGCGCCGCGCCGCGACCGATTGCCAACATGGAAACACCCTAATTGTTTCAACAAACTTACCAGAAATTAATCAATTGTAAATGTTACAGGCCAATCTTATCCTGACATATTCTAAATCCGTTCTGTGTTCCAGGTTCCACCAACACTACCTGGATACATGGCATTCGTCCACAGTCCGGTTCTCACGTCATTTTCTACCTCGCACGTGTAAACTGTGGAACAAACTACCTGCATCGGTGTTCCCTCTAAGCTATGACATGGGGTCCTTCAAGAAGCGGGTCTATCGTCATTTTCGTGGCCGGCAACGCGTTGGTGACGCCCCTGGTGTTGCTAATGTCCATGGGCGGCGGTGATCACTTACCATCAGGTGACCCGTCTGCTCGTTTGCCTGCTCTAAGCATAAAAAAAAACCGTTCTGTGTTACACTTGATGTTTATAGTTTTGTGTTTTTCAGGAATTACTTCTTCCACATTAGTGCAACGATTGGATGTTTTTTTTGCCTGGTGTATTATTTTTTTGGTGGCAACAATGAAAAGTGAAAAATTTTATAAAAATCCGTTCAGCAGTTTTTGCGTAAAGGAATAAGAAACATCCATACAGACTTTCACATTTATAATATTTTACTAGGATAGCAGGATTTTAAACAAATATCTTTAAAGAAGGGTACTGTACCGCGGTGATGCTACCAGGCGCCCATAAATCTTGGCGAGCAGTTGGCAGACTCGCCAACTCGCTTCCGAGTCTTCCGTACCGGTTCCCTCCACTCCCGGATTCAAGGCTGACCGACGTTCGGCATATTATTATGCCTGTGATTTTTCCTATATTTCTACAAATTTAAATCATTCCCAGTGATTTAGGAAATAGGTACAGGAAAATCGGTCCAGTCAGGTCGACTTTTATTCTAATTCACTACGGACAGTGTACTAAATATTTATAAAAATAACCGACCAATAAACAGAGGCGCCAACGGTATGTGTATTTAAGTGTTAATAGACTTCTTAATTCCAATATTTTTCTGTAATTCTTACTAAAAGGCTACATTTTAAAATTAAATTTGGAGACCTTTCAGCCTATATTCTCCATTTTTTTATTTCATTTGATCTAATTAGTGCCATTTTTCTCATGTTATTCCATCTACCTAACTAAGTATTTTACTACCGTTCAAATTGCTTTTAACATTCAATGAAAAGAAACTATAATTCAAACACAATAACATTCTCAGTATATCAATAGAACTATTGACCGTTTTGTTTTGAAGATGTAGTCTACTGTCTAATGAATTGTGTGGAACTTCATCATCTATCAAATAAATTAGACGCGGTACATAAATAATCATCTCGTTACAAAAAATAACCTAAACTACAGTGCACTGGCCATCAACGCGCACCGTTACTCCCAAACGACTTTTTAGACGTTCCTTATTTAAAGATTCGTTCTGCTACAGTTCTACTCGTATAAAAAAAACTCGCTTGCTTTCTTTTTAATGCACCGATTTATAGTGTTTTAACACTTAACATATTGGCCTCAGTTAATACTATGTGTAATGAATAAACAATATTTAGTAAATGTTATATTATAATACACATATTAAATGGTTTAAATATTACAGATATTTAAATTTATATATAGATTGATATAGATATTTATTATGTACTATTTTTACCTCTTAGAGGACGAATTTCGAAAAATCGGATAGCCTACGTTACTCAGGAATAATGTAGCATTCTAATGGTGAAAGAATTTTTAAAATCGGATTAGTAGTTTTGGAGTTTATTCGTTGTGTAAAATACAAAAATACAAAGCTTTCCTCTTTATAATATTAAGTATAGAAGAGTAAGTAACGTAGTGAAACGAAAAACTAATAAGTAATACACATTTAGTTGGTCCATCCATCCATCCATCCATCAGCCCTTGGAGGTCCACTGCTGGACATAGGCCTCCCCTAACTTGCGCCACTCTGACCGGTCCTGAGCCTTCTGAATCCAGCGGATGCCCGCTGTCTTCTTCAGGTCGTCAGTCCATCTTGTCGGGGGGCGTCCTGTACTTCGCTTTCCGAGACGCGGGCGCCATTCGAGGACCTTTCTTCCCCAACGGTTATCGGTCCTTCGCACTATATGGCCAGTCTATTGCCACTTCAGCCGGCTAATTCTTTGAGCTATGTCGATCACCCTTGTTCGTCTACGGATCTCCTCGTTTCTGATACGATCACGTAGAGAAATACCGAGCATAGCCCTCTCCATAGCCCGCTGTGCTACCCTGAGCTTGTGGATTAGGCCAATAGTGAAGCACCACGTCTCGGATCCGTATGTCATCACTAGCAAACCCAAACTGCTCGAACACCTTCGACTTCAGGCACTGAGGTAGTGTTTTGGACGACAAGATATGACGCAGTTTCCCGAATGCAGCCCATCCGAGTTGGATTCTACGAGTGACTTCTTTCTCGAAGTTGGACTTACCCATCTGGATCACTTGTCCCAGGTAATTGTATTCGTCTACAACTTCGAGAGCAGCGCCGTCAACAACAACCGGTACGGGTGTGACATGGACATTCGACATGATTTTCGTCTTGTCCATGTTCATCTTAAGACCCACCCGTTGTGAGGCGCTGTTCAAGTAACCGAGCATTGTACCTAGTTCCTCCAGGGATCCTGCCAGGATGACTATATCATTGGCATATCGCAGGTGTGTGATGTATTCGCCATTGATGTTAATGCCACGTCGTTTCCACTCCATCAGCTTGAACACATCTTCCAATGCAGCGGTGAACAGTTTTGGGGATATAACGTCCCCTTGACATTTAGTTGGTAGAGGTTTGAAAATGGTTTACTCTTTGGGAATAATAAATTGGGCTTCAATCTGTTTAGGTTATATTATTAAATCATCATATTTTTATTCAAAACAAGGTTTCGTAGCAATATTTAAATCACTTTGATAAAATGTTCTTCTAATAGCTTCTTTAAAACTGTAGTTAAACGCTTCGCGGTGAATTATTGAGTATTCTTGACTTTTTGGGTCTTAGGGACTCTACCCATCCTTGAACCTACGGCTTCATCCAAGAGATTGGACCCATGCTGCTCATCTGCAAATCAGAAGACTTCACGCATCAAATATTAGACAGAATTCTTTGTGTATCTGTACAGCCTTTCTGATTGATGTAAAGATTTTCATCACGATGTTTTCCTTTACTAAACCAACTGAATTGAAGTTTCACGTCCAAAACCATTAAAATGAAATTAAATAAAATTTCATTCGAATTAGGTTCGGTACAAACTCTTACAACGTCAAAATACACCAAAGGTAAATGGTCTCGGGAGACGAAGCGGCAAGAAAGTACCGAGCTATTTTTTCCTACTCACAGTTACAGAAAGCTCTTTTACTTTTACTAAGTATATTTATCAAATTAAAAAAATACGAAAAGTGCTTTATAAATGAGAAAAAGGAACGATGAATGAAACTCCTCAGCACATATATCTGTATAAAAGTTAACTTCTCATTTATTAACTTTCAAAGTAGCAAAGTTAAATTCAGACCCTGCAGACTGACGTAAACCACTAACGCCCCAACTCAGAGTCACTAACGGTTACTTAAATCGCTCTTTAGTACAAAATTTGTATGGTGATTATTTATGTACTAAGGAGCGATTTAAATAACCGTTAAGGGACTCTGAGTTGGGGCGTAAGCTACTCACTGACTAATGCAAATGTCTGTTTGCGTGTAATTACTTATTTGATCATGTGAAACAAGTTTGACGGGCCCAGAATAGCGTTCCCCGAACGACAACTAACGTCCATTGAGTGATGAGAGGAATACGCACCCGATTCCATAGGAGACAATACTCCGATCAGACCGTTATGTTGATGCTTTGTCCATGGATGGACGTCACGCTAAATGTCAAATACGCGTGTCAACCTATCAAAATATCAAATACCAAGTTGTCAAACTAGAGATTGTCAAAGATGTCAATTATTAAAAACGTATTATAAATAATGAAAATTATTTATAATTTATGAATTTGACTCTGGAAAGACTACTACTTCACGGAAGTGAAGCCTGTCATCTAAGTACCACCTTCTTGCTGACTCAGGCTCCAAGTTAAACGACTCCAAGATTTTCTTTTCTCATCTGCTCGTTTAAGGCATTTAGAGATATTTCTCGATTATATGCAATGATATTATATACAAGATATGCCAAGATGGCGCTGAATTATGTCAGTCGAATTTAGACAAGTGTAGCGATTTTAATTCAGACAGTTGATAGCTTTAAGTGAGGCCGTATAGCTGTCTTTTTCACTATTATGGTTTTAGTACTGCCATCCCTTTTACATAATTTACCAATGAGAGAGAGATTGGTGTAGTGAAACAAAGGATAAACGTGTATGTGTTGTAGCTCGGTCGGAACAGATTTTTTGGTTGATTTGTAAGGGCATAACGTATCTATAGTTTAATATCATTGAATAAATGACAGTAAAGTTTAAAACCCATTTTATTCATTTTCTCCATATGAGACAGTGGAAACTGATCTTCGACAAACCGCGTCTTAGAGCCTGCTAAGTGCGATCGCTGGCGATTTGCCAATGCGTTGACGGATTTATGCTCGTCCGCGTGCACTATGACTTACTGCGCTATAACAGGACACTTCACCGATTATTAATAATGAGCCTCAATGCTGCTAATGGCTAATTAAAATCAAGTAACGCTCGCGATGAATTTCTGTCTTACGACGGGTAATTCATGTCTGACGCGCTGAGGATAAGACTTGAGCTTATCGTTTGATTCTCATCTCGATTGATATTCAAATAAAAGGCTCTGTATTATGAGTCGATGGAGCAATGTCCATCATTACTTGAATCGATTCCTTATTATATTTCATGTCTTTTTTGCTAAAAAAACTTATTCAACTTTTTCTTTTAACAACTTTAACTAACAAATAGGTCAATTTATAATTAGGTACGTATGATAAATATATCATTGACATGAAATTAAAAATCATTTATTCATAAAGCTATCACTGATACACTTATGAACGTATTTTTTATACTACCACCATTTCGGAAAGGTACTTTATCATGGACGAGATGAAATGGTAAAATAAACTATTCAAACTAATCAGTATTGCTGCGTTGGAGGAAGAATGGGTTAGCTGTGTGAAAAATAGTAAAAAAAATATAGCCTATGTCATCCGGGGATAGTGTAGCTTCCCAACAGTGAAAAAATTTTTCAAATCGGTTCGGTAGTTTCGGAGCCTATTCAATGCAAACAAACAATCAAGTTTTTCCTCTTTATAATATTAGTATAGATTATTATCAAACATGTAAGTTAAAGTGACTATTCACTGAATTCTACTACTGAATACACGATAGATAAGTGAAGCGTTCTACTTTCTTCAACGATCCTTTACCTCCGTCATTCAGTATGAGAGGGCTTAGAACCGTTCGATTCGGTTGAGGAAGGTCTACATTGATCTCCAAGGGCAATATGAATTTCTAAGATATCCCACAAACATTCACTATTCATTTTATTTAGGGCGGGAAATGGTTAAAAAATTGTTTTTCGAATGGACAGTTTTTCAGCTTCTCGCGTGATGTATGTAGTATATTAAAAGGACCATAGAATATGAATATAAAAATGGTTTACATAGAATATGACTATGGTTAACTGTGCGTTACAGAAGTAGACCCTTTTTTGAACAAAAAATATGCTATCAGCACTGTTACATGAAGTTATGGTTCATAGTTAGGTACTTCATTTCTTCAATTTCTTACCCCCTTTTTATGGAAATAACTGACAAACGAGCTGACGATCCATCTAAAGGTAAGGCCATCGCCCATGGACATCAGCAACACCAAATGCACCACTGATGCCTTAGAACTGAAAACTGAATTCAACTCCAACCTGACATAAAATACTGTCTCCTGCATTGTACAAATGTACACCCATAATGGGCAGGACGTAGCGATAAGATTTGTAAGACTTGTACCACACCTGTTTACCTACTGTCCACAATAAACTATTTGATTTGATTTGATCCTATCAAATCATATGGAAAAAATAAACAGCCCACATCATAATAGACCGTTAATTAAGTAGCATAACTCTACTCGCTGCAAGCTTGAGAATAAGCGAGTAAGCATGCATACTTTTTTTTCGTTGTCGTATAGCAACTGCGGAGGATCTCTCGGAACCGTGTCGAGTGGACTCCGGCTTGAGCTGAAGCAAATTAGTGGCTTGACCTGATTGTTTTATCGCTAACACAGCGTATGCTCGACAGCATGGTGCTAGAGCTAGGCGATATCAATATTATTATTAACTTGCGTTGTGTCCGTGGCTTTGCCTGCATTTTTCGGGATAATAAGTATCCCGTATCTTATTCTAAATCATGGTCTACCTACATGCAATATTTCATTAAAATCTTTTCAGTAGTTTTTGCATGAAACTGTAATGCCACCAAAAACATAACTTGTAAAATAAACGAACTCTCGCAATCAGTTCTTCTACCGTAAAAATTTGTGAGATCCATACCAAGTCGGTTAATTTATTCAATCCTTACTTAAGGGTCCTTCTGTCTTAAGTTATTACGTAATTAGCTAACCTAACAACATCTTACAATGACCATATCAATATTTAAAATCTTTTGTTCTAAATAAATAGATTGACTTACCAATTTTGTTATGTTATTTCTGGTGTAATTCAGTGGAGCTTTCCTAGCTACACGCTATTGCTTAAGCCAACTCTAAACAGCTCTTGTAAGCTTTTTGTATGTAAATATTTATAGGTGATCAATGATCATGTCATATTGATTTTTTTTCGAACTCTGATAATATATTTTGAGCAAAACATTCATGAAATTTTAATGGAAATACGAATGGCTACAGAGCCCAGTATTTCAAGATCCGCTCTCTACGCACATAAATTCGTCACGCAAATTGGCGCGAAGCCAAGGCGGGGCGCGGGCGTGCCAATAAAAAATGAACTAACCTAGAACTTACCCTGTGGAGTGTACAGACATTCAAATAACCTGAATTAGATACTAAACTTAGGTCTAAAAACTTTATCTAAAGATGTAAAGATTTATCTAAACTTCGATGATCTGGCAACTAGGCACGAAATTGTTCTATATTTATTTGCAAGTTAAGTTCAACAATCTCACCTGTTAGTAAGTGGCGATGAAATGCATTTTAACTTAGAAAAAACCTGCTCACACTCTTTTCAAAGACTTCCACGTGATAGGCGCAACGCCACGTCGATTCTGGCAATCGAATATAGGACTTCGTGAATTTCGCGAAACGTTAAACGAATGACGAGGCAATTTGCGTACTATTTTTATGTAACTATCCAACACAAGAGCAGATTGACCACCTGATGGCAATTGTTTACAATCAGCAACATCAAAGGAATCACTTTGGCTTAGAAAAAAAAGATAACAAATAAGAATTGGATGTGAAGCCCCTTCTGGAAGTCGACGTGCCTGTAAATATATGTTTTTTTTGACAGTGTAATGTGTAGGATCTCTGCACAGTGCTTATTCATAGCAACGTGTGATTTGTTGCACCTACCACAATTTTTCATTATCACCAGGGTTGACTGGTAGAAAATGCCACTTGGCATTAAGTCCGCCCAGTGTAATTCAGTGTATGAATGCAATAAAGTTTAAATAAATAAATAAATAAATAAACATCTCTCTCGCTGTGAGTATAATCTCAATGATCATACTCACAGGTGAGTTTGTATGGAGAATCAAGATCATTCAGGCTTACAGCTAGTACATTAGCACAGAGCGGCATAACACAGGTTTTTCTTCATGATGCGAAAGCGGAGGCTTAAAAATACACCAAGTTATTCTAACAGAGAATGAAGGTAAATTATAAAAGTCAGTTAATTTCACCATAATTTCCATTGTGTCATCATTACCTAATGATAAACATGAATTCTATAGTGGCCTAGTGGCATGCTACCTCATTCAGGTGAATGAGAGTGGCAGATTAATGCTTTTTTTAAAAAAGGTAGCATGCCACTAGGCCACTATAGAATTCAAGCTTTATCATCAAACATCTTACGATATCTGTATCTGTACATATCCAACAACAGTTGAAAAACTAAAAACACAGTTTTGTGTGAATGTAGGTACTAAAGAAAACCATTGTCATTGTCCTGTTAACCGTTAAGTAATTCCCTCGCCTTTGTAGTATCAAATCAAGCTTGTATCACAAAACTTCATCAGAACTCAAGTAATATTTATAATTTCCCCTCCATAGGATAAGAAGAAGTAGGTCTAATTAGGCTAGTAAGATTTGACCCATACAAAAAAGGTAAGCCAAATAAAAACGTTTAATAAAATAAACCTCATCATTCATTGAATCCTCAAAATTCAAACTCAAACCTTCATGAAACAAATAAAATCACCGGACTTTCTGTCTATATAAAAGGCAAAAGTGATTGACTGATGTATAAACGTACAGTCCAAACCGTTAGGGCTAGAAACTTAAAATTTCGCACACGTAATCCTCTTATGACGTAGGCATCCACTAAGGAAGAGTTATTCAAAATTCAACCCTCAAGAGGGTGAAATAGGGGATAAATATGATAAGCATAATTTCCGCGTGCGAAGTTGCGGGCAACAGTCTACAATAATTGCCCTAAAATCGTAGAAAGAAAAGTGATATTACAGTATTGTAAAACAGGCAAGCTCTTCCAGCATTAAGCGGTTGTTAATGCCAGCACTCTGTGACTGGCGGGCTGCCAGTAGCGCCTGCAAGTAGTGCCAGTGATGAGTTTATGGATAACTAATAACGCGGTAAATTCCACGGCTACACGTTATTCTTAATCTGTGTCATCGCCTAGGAAATTTCATGGAAGGTGCGGTAAGTTTGATGGTATAAATCTTTCCCTGAGCCATGTATACCTTTCCCTAGGTACCACCCTCTTGCCTGAATCTGTCGTTAGATAACTGATCGTGTCCTGGTGTGTGTTTGAGAGCCAGCACTTTGTCTCTTCTCTCTTCTCTATTGAGTATATGGCATGACGTATAGGTGAATTAGGGGCCTTTGGTGTATAGGTCTAGGTTTGGTGTCCATGTTTATAGTCTATAGTAACCACTTACCTACCATCGTAGCATCGAAAGCCGTGCCGTAAGATTTATTCTTAATACTCTGTAGATGTTTTCAGTCTATTGTCTAAGTTGCGAATATGAAATTTGAAAAAGTCAATGTCTAGGGTTGTCTTGTACAAAGTCAATTTAAAAATTTCATATTCATCATTGTAATGATTCATCGGTTACTAGTACCGGTTTTAGCACTACTAGCGCCCTGGGCAAGTTTACTACGGCGCCCCTATCTGCCATTGAATCTCATACAAAAATAATAAATACGTAAATGCCAAGCCATGCCAAGTTACAGCTTTCCAGCACTAAGGATCTCGACACTATACTGCGGACGGACGGACAGACATGACAAAATTATGTTCCGTTATGACTACCTGCGGTGCCCCTTCAAACCTGGTGCCCTGGGCGGTAGTCCAACCGCGCCCTACCGTAACGCCGCTACTGTTGGTTGCAAATGATTAAGTATGACATTGTGTTGACGTAGAGGCTCTGGCTGGAACGTATTAACCACAATATGGACTGACAACAATTTTGATAACAAATAGATTCGTAACCAAACAGTCATGGAACTTCAAACACTATCCGAGGCCACAAGCGCCTGCTAGAAACAATAGACGACTACACACGCCCGTCGTCCAATTACCATAAACAAATTCATTAATCACGTAACGTCATTTCGCGTCGCGTGTCCGCTCTAATTAGTGAAAATGGAGAGAGACAACAAATCAAACAGTACGTAATGGTTCACAACGCAACATCAATTAGGGGTAAACAGGACGGCCGAAATGCCGCGTCAAAGTTGACCCCCTCCCCCCTGGTGCAATTTTTTTTAAGGGGGGACCTCCCGACAGACTGTTTGGTGACGGTTGCACCTCTGTACTGCGGTCGGCTTGCATTGACGCTTGTCATTATAATTAATACTAAAATTTTGAGAAAACTCAGTGAAAATAAATTTTATTTATAGTAGGTATGTGATTTCAACGTCCTTGTTCAATTAATATGTTACCAAAATAAATTTAAAACCTTACATTGCTTTGACATGAGACAAAATTCGTAACCGTGAAGTTCATTTGAAAAGAAGATAGAAGCCAGCCAGCTTTGAGTTTTGACTATACTATCTCAATAATATTAAATTACTGGTTTTGTTTTATTTCAGATAAGCCTGCCTGGCTAGCCTCAGTAGCTACCACCCTCTTGTCTGACCAACCGCTGTATTCAAAAAACGGACACGTTGAGGAAGCAACGCTTTGCAAAGAACGCTATTTTTAACTTTACCTTTGCATCGATTTTAACAAACACAAAGCGAAGAATTTCACTCAAGTGTTGCTTGTGAAATAGTTTTAACGATGTATGAGCGAGGAGTAATATAATTGGTGTATACCGTATCAATTTTAATAAAATAAACATCGCATGTACACTTAATTTCAAATAAATCTGCTCAGACGCCAATTCGCAGCGAGCCCACTACCCTCGCGTCCATTTTGACGCGCGTTTCGTTTATTTCGTTGCACACACGCGCCGATCGCAGGCTCGATCGATCCGGCCCTCGCCACACGTTTGCATGTACTCATACCGCTCACATGCTCCAATATCAAGTGCCACTGCAGCCTGCAGCCTGAAGCCTGAAGCCCCACGTCGAGTGGTCGCTGCAGCTATGACAATCAATTTCCAATTATATTGAACGGTTATTTTAATATAATCGGTCTTGCTTTATTATGTTATGAAGGCTTGATGACATTGTAATCGAACGATGTGGTTTGGTGCCAACTGAGTACTAATCTAAGAAGAAGATATGTTTTTCTTTAAACTAAAAATTCTTACTCCGGCTAATTTAGGTGCATTGGGTTGGAAATAGTTCTAACGCTTTGGTAAAAGGAAGTTTCCTGATGGCATGAGGATGACAGCGGGAAACCGATGAGTTCTGAAGGAACAGGCCTGGTTGGAGAAGGAGAGGTGTCTATCTGTGGACTTTCAAATACCATTAGATTAGATAGAACAGTAAGTTACATGTTTACAGTTAAAGCAAACACTGGTTCACTGATAGTTGAATGAACACATTCGACCAAGAATAGGCCTAATGGCCTTAAGACTTGAAGGTTGTAGCCACGCGAAGGTTGTTAGTACGTAACTTCGACCAATGATAGGGCGCAGACCCAATGTCACGTGGTCCATCTTTAGGTGCATCTTCAAGACTTGGCCTTCAGATGTATTGGTATAAAATTCTTGGTAGTCAACGACCAATGTAAAGATTAATTTGACCATCTTATAGTAAATGGTCACCAGTGGAACAACCGCTCATATATCCATTACTTCAAAAATCCACGAAATTATTTCTCTACTTCGTAATACAAATATGAGCAACAGGAGTTTTCCTTCAAACTGAAACTCACACTCCTTAAAATCATGTAGGTTTTTTAAAGACAAGTATGAACATCTTTTCCATTCTACCAACATTTGAGAAAGGTGAATTGTCATAGAGTACTCAAATACTTTATCAGACTACTGCCGTAAGCTTAAGTTACTAAATACGTTGATGGTTGCACTGAAAACTAGCGGTGTGCGCTGTGCGTCATGCACGCCGAATGCAGTACATTTTTGGCCTAACATGAGGTTTGAATTCCATCACCATTCATCACCATCACAATTTAATCGTATCTTTGATATTGTTGCATTTTAATAGTATTAAACATTATTACTCATATTTATTACCTCCGCCACGAATTCAAAATAAAGTCAATGCGGCAACTAAAAAGCCTTTTAATTTACAAAACAGATACTCGTACTATAAAACTTTTATTCAGGCGTGATTATGCTGCGAGGCCGTTAATAGTATTATATTATGTTTGGCTGTATATAATAGAGATAATAAAATATAGATACGTCTTACGCAAGTAACGCAAGTTAAATATCTGGACAACAGCATACACTTTACCTAATATCTCAAATTGGTGATACATTAAGGCGCCTAACGACCCAACTCTGAGTCACTAACGCTTACTTTAATCGCTCCTTAATAAAGAATCACCGTACAAATTCCATACTAAGGAGCGATTTAAGTGACCGTTAGTGACTTTGAGTTGGGGCGTAAGTGTCATAATTATTAAATAAGAAATTATTTACAACACACTGTTTTATCAAAATAGTAGTGATTATACATAACTATTAGTTCTACATTGTATTTGGTGTTCTAAATATAATGAGCACACAAATATGTTTAACATAAATATATTACAACGAATATTTAAACAATTTAATCCATTGTCATTAACTTTTATTTTTACGACTATTTTCTATATTCTACCTATCTTCAACTGAGTTGCTTAGGAACTGTTAAAAAATATTAAAGTGTTAATTATTACTTTTCCTACTAACCTATCCAGAGAAAACGACTATTCATCTATCAAACTGAACCAATCGCATCTGCCATAAAAAACTAAACGCGACTTTGTTCAATAGCTTTAAAAAGCGAACTATTTGATTCCGAATCCGGAAATGATTTGATCTGTGACATCTGCAGTGAAGGGTTAAAGCCTATTCGCTTGTTGAGCACGCTCTGCGCTATACATACTAACCCTGCACGTTCGTCATTTCTATTCATTCCGTATGCGCTGTCCGTGCATGCGATGCGTAATGAGCTCGCGTAATCGGATTAACATCGCTTTATTTGTTTTAACGTATTTCCGATTGGCGTGTGTATCGGAAAATGCAGTGAGCAAGTTCACTGGGCACGCCCTAAAGCTGATTCACGCATTGAAGTATAATGACATAGAACAGACATCTCGAACAAAATGTGTGTCTCGCCCGGGAGGTTCGATTTTCAAAATCGAGCCCCCGTACTCCTTTCAAAATCGAACGAATCCATTGAAGATTGAAGCCACGTGGCGCCAATGAATTGGGACATACATGATGTTCGGGGTGTCTGTTCTATACGCTAGTAATAATACTTCAATGGATTCACGTGTGTGATTGATATGAATACCAACGTAGCTACATGGATGATTTACAGGTGATTTACAGACGTCCACGCTGAACGGGCATGCGGTCTATTAGACCCATACCACACCAGGATGTCCTAGCGATTTTACCCGCTTTGTCAAATATTATGTATGCCAAATATATTGGCCACAAACATAATATCAATCCAACTAATATTATAATGTGAAAGTTTGTTACTGTTTCACGCATAAACCACTGAATGGATTTTCATTAAATTTTGCACACAGATAGACCATTATCTGGAATAGTATATAGGGTTCTTATATTATCCCAGAATACGCGAGCAAAGCCACGGGCAGAGCACTTGTATAAAAATATTTGACATGTCCTCTATCGTCCAAGCCGTCTGTAGCCAAATCATTGTCTATTGCTTGCTTGTTTTTGACGACCCGTGTGGCGCAATGGTTACCATGCCGGATCGCCGCGCCAAGGGTCCTGGGTTCGATTCCCAGCGAGGCGGAAATTTGAATGATGAGTTTGTATTTCTGTTCTCGGTCTGGGTGTGAATGTCCTTGTCTTGTGTGTTGTCCATGGCACCCACGACACAGGGAATCCTAGTGTGGGGCTATGAGTGTGAAGCGTTATTTATTTTATTTATTTTATTGCTGAATAGGAGTATGTACTATTTATTTTGTAGGTCAGGTACGTTTTACTCATTACGTAGAAGTGATACTCCTTGTTTTGTTTTACCAACAGGTGTTTCTCAAAATAAAGTTGGTCAAGTTCACTTTATGATAGAATTGGCAGGTTGCACTCTCTGGCAGGTAACTTGATGTTATTGAAAATGTCATTGGCTACAACTCACTTAATATAACTACTGAGAACGGGTCTCTCTTGTTGAGGAGGCATTCTCCACCACGCTTCTCCAGTCCGGATTGGTGAAGACTGAAAAGGTTAGTGGCCATGTGTATTATGTGATCATCATTTTGTTTTATATTACTGGTATTTTTTTTACATTTTACTAAACAGATAATAAAAATATTCACTGTAAAAATTCCTAGCAAATGTAACATCGAAACACAGCTAATATTTATTTTCGCGCCTAAAAATTCTGAGTCAAGCCGGCAAAGGCATTGCTTTTCCAGCCACCTACGAACTCGTAAAAAGACTTATTCAAGGATTTTTAAAACATTTTTGCATGTCACCTTGGTTTTAAAATAAAAATCTGAAAAATCGTATGAGTTTCGTGGTGCTTTCCTGCACAACCTCATTACTAAGTTAGCATGCTCATTAGGCGTTACAAGACAAGCCGAAAACTCTGCACTAGGTCTTAAAACATCAAAAAAAATGTATTTGTACGTTACTGCAAAGTACGAAATATAAAAGTCACTTTTTTGAGTCGTATACGACAGTATACACATACTACGTATACAATATTTATATCTCCCTGTAAGTGCGAATGTTTCATCAAAATATGTTTTTTCACATTTTTACTGAAAATGCATCTAAAACTTCAGAATATTTTCATTTGACATTACTTTTCAAAATGGTTACTTCCATACGTAGTCTTGCCAAATTTCGTTTTCGCTAGCAAAATAGACAAATCGACTCGTCGATACTTCAAAGGTTATAAAAAAGTTTTTGAAACAAAATACTCTACGTACGTGACTTACCGAACTGCGTTAGGCAGGCGCAAATTAAAAACCTATAGCCATTTTCCAAGTTGTCGTTATTCCATCATATTCCGCCCACTGTTTTGTCCGAGGAAAAGTTTTTTCACAAAACGACATCACAAATAAATCTACAAAATGTGTATAGTTTCATCTAAATCCGTATAACGGTTAGTGCGTGACGATAAGGCAAACATCCAAACATACTTACGAACTGTCACATTTATAACATTAATAGAATTGGATGTATCTTGAGATCCCAGTTCTATTTTTCATTTTCTTTTTTTCTTTTCCGGCAACACATCAGTGATGCCTTTAGTGTCACTGATGTCCATGGGCGACGATAGCCACTTACCATCAGGTGGAACGTCAGCTCGTTTGTCGGCCATAAAAAATACTTTCATTTCATTATAATCACTTGCATACACACTTAAGACCCCATGGATAAACTCAGTCACGAGCTCAATCAAGTAGGCTGCAGGGTAACCTATCAACCTCAAGTTGTAATCCAGTAACTTTGTCGCCTGAAAGTATGGGGTAGTATGCGTTCGAAAAAAATTACAAACTTTTTTCGATTTATTCGATTTTTGACAAAGTTGCGTTCGCCGCTCGAGGTAACAAACTTGGATTATTAGGCTAACATCATAAACAAGTCTGAAAAAATCAGAAGTACCGGATTTGACGCATACTGTGATGTATAAAGTTACTGGACTATTGGTTATTCTAGCCTAATTAGCCTCAAAATCACAACAATAGCGTCAGCATCATACACGGTGGATCTGTAAATTAGCAATTAATGAATGCGCCGGGGGCGAAGGGCAGTCGGGGTGCGCCATTTTTTGTTGTATGTAGGTAGCCTGCGCCGGACCACCCGCTGCAGGGGGGGTCAGCTCTACGGGATACGTCTCAAGATATTAAGGTTAAGTTATAAGTACATCAACTGCTTTGTATGAATGTAGGATATAAATAAATTTATTATATTTTGCCTGGATTTTTTAATTACTTTAACGCGGAATATTCGCACACAAAACGACCGCTCGTCCAGATAGTATGTACGAAAATTTTCTACACACATTTGCGTGACACATAAAAGAAAGTGCGTAAAAAAACAAGAATTACAAGTTTTTACGGCACTTTTTAATAGCATATCAATCAATAGCATATCAATAGCAAATCATTTATAATATCATCTTTTGAAATCTGCCGCCCCTAGGACGCTGCCGCCCCTAGGCCGCGGCCTATACGGCCTAGTGACAAATCCAGGATTGATTCATCGGCTGTGATGTTTTCATAATAGTCTAAATGGAGATATTTAGATAGGGGGGGGGGGGCACTTGACTCTAACCAAAATTAGCACTTTAAGCTCGAACATTTCGCATACAAATCCCTGAATCTAAAAATGGTCTTTGCAGACCAATTTTTGAAAGACTTTTTCAACGATACTTTACACTGATGGGGCAGATGAGAAAGCTAGCGATGGGGGGATACTTGACTCTAACAAAAATTAGCACTTTAAACTCGAATACTTCGAATACCAACCCCTGAATCGTAAAATGGTCTTTGCAGACCCATTTTTGAAAGACCTTTGAAAAAATAAATTTATCTTCAGAGCATGATATCGTGCAACCCTCGCCCATGTAGATCTGTTGGTTTCAGCTTTTTTCGCATCGAGCCCGCAGCTCTCGTTTTTCTCACCCCCCCCCCCTCCCCCTCCCCTCTCCTCTCACTAGCCCGCCCTCCCCCGATAGCACCGTGCGCGGAATTTGATTAATGCAATGTTCGCGATAATTATTCCCGTTACTATTTTTTGACAGGATAAAGTTTTTCGTATACATCGTAGATTTTTGCATACGTTTTTTGGACGTCCATAGTGCCCGGAAGCGAGCTTGTAATAACCTGTGCGCCAGATTTTTAACTCGTTTTCGCAATGCGGAAAAATTTGTTGTCTTTTTGTTGCTATTTTTGGCGTTTTTTTTTGTTATTCGAACTTACGTGTGACGTGGTCGTACTTGGGTTGTCTTGTCGATAGACTGACCTACCTGGTACCTACGAGAGTTGTTTACGTTAAACTATACAGTAATTTATTTATTTCGTTAATCGAAGGCACTCAGGAAGTTAAAACATAACAGGTTGTCAGGGACTCGTGTTGTTATTCCTGTTATACGAAATATTTTCTGCATAGCAACGCACATGGCGTTGCAAAACAATGTAACGGAAGCACTCTGTACCATAATCTACTTTCACAATTTCATAAACTGATTCTACGAGATTACACACACACACACACACACACAAACACACACACACACACTACACACACACCCGCTAATATGTTCTTAAATGTTATATTGTATATTGAACACACACACTTGCGAATTTGTTACTACAATCATCTACAACAACCTTCATCTCTTCAGCCCTCATAAATATACTTAAGTTTAAGTAATATTATGTAATAAGTAACATTAAATTTTCTTATAATAATTGCTGTGAATACTTAATAATTAAATAAATAAATTAATAAATATTTTCGTAAACGCACTATGATTACGTAGCAAAAAATTAGTTTAATGTACCTAATAACAGCTTCTTTTCTGTTGTAAATTCTTTATATGTATATCAATCTATCATGCCCTTATGATACTGCTATTTATTTATTTATTTATTTATATAGTTCACCAACGGTTATAACATTTCAAAATTACATAGGTTTATCAGACTTTCGCAACAAACAATAAATGCACAACCACTTAAAGGCAAACATCGCATACTTGAAATAACAAACGTACAAAATTACACGTACACGTACACGTTACACGTACAAAATTTTGTTATACAAATGGGTACATGTATTTTTGATCCTGCACGTAAATAAAAAAAAGCATATTTATAATAATTGGAATACACAAAACAGGAAAACAACAAAAGAACTAAAACTCAATTCACATTTTGTGTATGACTTTCCGAAACTTAATTATAGACATATGATTTATGTCAATGTCAGTGGATTCACTTAGCCTATTGTAAAGTTTGGTCATTCTAGGAATCGGGGAGTTTAAGATTTATTTAAGACTAGCAATTGCCCTCGCTTCGCTTCGGAAAAAATCTTAGGTGCTTTAGTTAACTTACATAACATACTTACTCTTAAAGTAGCATGTTCGCTCATTAGAACCACGTTAAAAAACATTCAGCTAAAAGAAATGTCTTAGGTAAAACATAGGTTAAATAAAAGATCTTAAATTCTGTGAATTTGTAAGTATCACTAAGAAAATTATTTTAAACCTATTTGCAGAACTTGGTAATTTGATCGGGATCCATGTCGATATATGGGAACAACAGTTCTTCAACGGCAAAGTTAAGATTGTTTCTTAATTCCCTTTATCTTTTCGTTACACAGCTATGTTAGGTTTTACTAAATAGTTAAGTTATGTTCAATAACCCTAGCTCACACTAAGCCGGTTGCTTTTACTTAATTATTATTATTGCATCATATTATTATTTTCTAAATTTTGTGTTTCCTACTTAACCTTTAGTACTTAAATAACATTGAATAAATAAATTATATGATGATGTTTGCTGATCCATCAGTATTTCACATTAGGTACCCAAACTTTAAAAAAGAAGTAGTCTTATATCGTTCTCCAAGGTACAATCTATGTCTATACCAAACACATCAAGATTGGTTCAGCGGTGAGAGAGAGAGTTGCGGCTAATTCGATGAGTTATGTGAGAATGGTAATAAAGGAGAACACATTTTCGCATTTATTACATTGTAGTTTTAGCAAATCAATAATTCGGCAAAGGAAGATATTGCTTCACAGAAAATGAGAAAATTCAGCACTCTGCACTCTCAACACGATGTTCCTCAGGACTGCATTATAACAGAAATACAACATCACTACTACGGAACTCTAAAAATCACGGAACACTTAGTTATTTCAAAGAACAATCCTAAGCTTGATTTAATACGCCGCAATACGTTTTGTTTAGTGGAGTTATGTATTTTATTATCAATTATTCACTTTGTTCAATGTTTACTATTCGAACAACATTAAATTACGATTTTTTGCGATTATTGCATCGTTACGATTTATGTGTATTTGAATTATTGTAAATTTGTAAAAAATAACTACTCCAGTGCCACGCTTTGGCTCCACCTTGCAAAATATAAAAAAAAACTAAGAAATGTATGTACCTATGACTCAATTTGTGTGAAGAAAAGGAATCGATTATTTGTTGGATGTCGGTTACTACTACAGACTTAATTTGCGTTTTTTTACCACTTCCAAGGTGAAATTTATAAAATGCTGAAATTATATTGGAGGATATAGATACGCAAACAGTATGCTTCTAAAAACAAAATAAAAACATTCATATCAACTCAGTAATAGGGATTTGAATTAATGAAAAAAATAACCTTTAAATGCATTTCATGGCTTTTCCATGCAATATAAGTAAAATCTAAGAAATGCATGTATAACTCTTTTTGTACGGAGAATACGTTTTTAATAGTTTAAAACAAATCAGCTGATATTTTTTTATTTTTCCATACAAACCATCCCTAAGGAACCCTTTAGTATAGAACCCTAAAACATTGCTTAGTTGTTAAGTTGAACACTTTGCAATATCCTAGTAAAAGTATTGTTAAAATTCGTTCCGTGGTTTAGGAGATTAGTGGAGACAAACAAACAGACAGACAGACAAAAATTTTAAAAACTCATTTTTTGGTGTTGGTATCGTGCAAGTAACGATTTGCAACTTGAAAAAATCATTTATCTTGAAATCACAGACAGACTCTTCAATTTTATTCATACTATGTATAGATAAGATTACTCCGATTTGTTACTTTTATCGAGGTAAAAATATATTTCTTTTCAATTTTGGTCTGTAACTTTGTCAGTCTCACTAGATAACACTAAGCAGATTTAGATGATGCTTTGCATGGTTTTTTTTTCTTATATAACGTGGTGTTATCTAGGAAACGGCGGATCGACGTAGCATGGTGGTTGTACATTGGAAAACAACTATTATCCGTCCAGCGAAACGTTTTCATAATAGCTATTATTATAATAACAAATTATCCTACAAGTTTATAAAACTATTAAAAGTGCTATTAAAATTGGGTTAATTAAGTTTTTTCATTTCATACCCAACGTGGCAACTTCCAATTTTTATTTATGACTTTATTTTCGTCCGTCCCCAAATATTAGAGTATCGTCAAATAGGCTATTACAGGCGGATAATGCCGCGTCAAGTCAAGCTGCTTTGACAAGTCAAACTGCAAACTTGACAAGTACACTTGACATGTATGGCCTCCATAAAAGTTTCGGATTTGGCCATCGACGCCTACTTGAAAAATTCACCTTGTATAAATTTTAGCTCAAATTATAACCTTTCTTTTGGCTCCGCCGTAGTACGGTAAAAACAACAACGCGAATCCAATGCCTACGTCGTCGGTCTAGTAAAATCACCAACACAAGGTTTTCTTAAACAATATCCGTAGATAATTTCCGGAATGCCGCCGTGCTGCAATTCTGACTTATGTTAAAGCGGCTTCTAACAACACCACTGAAATCAGGACTTTATGTCCACGGCATAAGAAAGATTTCTGAAGTACTAGTACTGATGAACTAGATGTGATGAAAGTAAAAGAAAATTCTTATTAATTGTTGAAGAGCGAAAAGATACTTCAATCACAAATAACAGCATTTTTTTTTTGCTTAAAACTTTGTTGTTATTTTATTCTTTACAAGTTTAGGCTAAGAAACTTCTAAAATATACAGCCGTGACCACGATCTATGCAACTGGGTCAAAATCGGCGTATAAAATAAACTTCGTGAGTACCCGTATCATTGCAAAATGAGGTCAGTTCCCGATGTAAAAGCTTAAGTTTAAAACATAAATCTAGGGGAGGCTTGGCTCTGGGATAAACGGTGCACATTGCACCCAAAATAACTAGAATAAATGGGTTCCTTTATATCTTAAAAGTACTTGACAGTACTACTAAGTATGTATTAGAAACTATATTACGCTACCTCTAGTGATAGTGAGTGAGTAATAATAGTAAAACAGAATTCATTATGACACCAATAACAGCGTTGCAACGCTGTATAAACTTTCCCATGTTAATACATTGCTGTCTCTCATTAACTAATGATAACATTCATCCCCTTCTCTCATCGACCACCTGTTTGAGAAGTCTTGTCGCGTTTATTTACACTTTCAACAAAAAACTCATTAGAACACGTCACACATCATGTGGAATATTTTTTGTACTGAACTATCGAAATACCAGTAGTCCATTATGGTGTCAATGGCCCTAAATATTCTTATGTTCTGAGAACGTTTAGTTATAAACGAAAACAAAACAAATTCTTTATTATGGCAATTGTACAAGAATTTGCTTAATGTTACTAAGTTGTATTTTTCTTGCAGGATAAAGGTTCGTTCCTCTATGCAAGTAATCTTATCTCTGATTTCTCTTCTAACTAATATTAGCATGTGTTCTTACTTCGATTAAAGACAATATTATGGCATGATATACTTGTAGATGGTATGTAGAAGTTATAAAAATCGTACCAAGAAAGTTCGCATTCCCCTAAAGTTGAAGTACCTACAGAAGGTTATTCATAATTTCCACAGTACAGTATTTTTAAGTCTGTGTCAAACAATAAATGTCTAAAAAGAAATAAGTTATTAAAAACATTACTTTTGATGAAAATATTCAAATAATTTACGTATTAGCTACATTTTCACATATCGAAATTAGACTATTATCCATTTCGTTTTATGTTCTTATAATGTATCCATCCATTCATCCATCCATCCATCAGCCTTTGGAGGTCCACTGCTGGACATAGGCCTCCCCTAATTTGCGCCACTCTGACCGGTCCTTAGCCTTCTGAATCCAGCGGATATCCGCTGTCTTCTTCAGGTCGTCAGTCCACCTGGTCGGGGGGCGTCCTTATAATGTATACCTACTAATATGAAAAAGAGGAAAGTTTTTGTTCGTACTCAAAAACTACTGGACCGATTTAAAAAATTCTTTCACCAATAGAAAGCTACAATATTGCTGACATAGGCTATATTTGATTGTGATTAATAATATTTTTTACATATCGCAAGTAAAAATGTTTTATGCTCAGCAAAATGAGTATGGATAAGCGTGTGCAAAACATTATTATTGATAACATTAAAAGTCAACAACTTTGATCAAAGAGTCCTTGGTTCGATCTTCGGCTGGCCAGAAAGATGACAGATAAATGGACATAAATTCTGTCCTGTATATGCAAGGGAAGGAAATATTATTATCATTTTATACCTTAAGTCCATTTAAGAGGAACCTGTATGTTATTTTTATGGAAATACGGCCGGCAAACGAGACGATCCACCTGATGGTAAGTGGCTATCGTCGCCCATGGACATCAGCAATACCGAAGACTGATGCGTTGCCGGCTAAGAAAGAGAGACGAAAAAGAAACAGAAGAAGAACAAACAACAGAAATAACTGGCTCTTAAGCCTGATCTTATTTAATTTCAATATTCTATTTACTTCTCCGGAAATATATATTTATGTGAAGTTACAGTAACTTAACAATATGAGTACCAATATATTTATGATACTAAAAAATTATTAAAAATTATAACTTAATTTCTGTGAGAGTCCGCTCCGACCCGCTCTACTCGGCTTTAGTGGAAAATCATCTTAAAAGAATCTCCAGACGAAACGCGTGTTAAAAGTGACAAAAATACACATTTTTTACAATCCCAAAGAAGTGCAATAGTAAATAATACAGTAAAGTGTAATATTTTATATATTTCAAATTATACCACAGGATACATTTAATTTTAATTTCTGTTTGTTTGTTGTGGATTTTCTTCTTCCATTACGCTGATAGACATGATGATATATCCGTCCATGACTTCATTTCCACTTACCATAAGGAGGGTTTGTTGTCAAGCATTAGCTTATTTATAATACAAAAATATTTATCCAGTTATTGTCAGTAATTTTATTTTGTTAATATACGTTTCATTTTGTTAATATAAAGCCAAATATTATAATAAGAGCATTTGACATTATTTAAATTTATCTCCAGTTTATTAAGTGGCAGATAAGCTGTTTTAGTAATAAATTAATAATATCGAGTATTGGAACTTAATTTCGATTTTTACCTAAACACAGGCTTGGTACACCAGTTTCACCTAGAAAAGCTAATAAAAAGTTAAAGTTAGTAAAATATATATAATAATATATCGATTATTATTATCATTGTATATAAACGTTCTTGTTTTATATGGTTACATGATTATACCGAGTATCCGACAATACATAACCTATACATAATGGTAAGATGTACATCTTATAATACTATCCTACTACTACTAACTAATGAATGGATTTCATAAAAACAGGCATATTATGTCCTATTATGTCTTCTGTGACTTAGGTAGTCTGGACAGGATAGTAGATCTGGCATAGGACAAGGGGTAGTTATTTTCTCAGAAAACGCGGGCAAAGCTGCGGGCAGGGCGTTGTATTCAATAAAACGCGGCGTCCAAGGCGCTGGTAGTGTGAAGCGCCCCCTTCCCTCCCGGGTCATCCATCACGCCGCCCCCCGCGCGCATCAATCTTATGCATTGCAGGCTCGCTCATGCTCTAGTACTTTGTTAGCAATTTGTTGGTATTCTCCACTCACAAGAACGGGTAATATGTTAATTGAATCTCCTCTATTTTTCAGCGCGACAACGACGCTATATCGGTATGCATTAAAAGTGTTATATTGCGGAAAGTAGGTCACATGTCCAATATAGGACAGATAGAATGGAAAACAATATTGTGTATTGCTGGCTGTTTCAAATTTATGTTGTGTGGGGATTCAATGCATCATCAAACATTTAATAACAGGGTACAATGTATGCAAGAGGTCACCCCTTTTGGAGTTTTGGTCGGTTACTACAGCTTAATCACCGCGGTATTTAGATAAATTGTTAGGGTTTTAAAATGTCAGGATTGAAGGATGATGATGAAGTATTGCTTTGGATGAAGACTAACTAACAATCTACAAAAAAAAACGATAGGACAGTATGGATTAAAACATATGTAAACCATCGATCTATATGTTCTAACTAGATTGAGCGTTCCGAACATTTAGTACGTTCCATTGAAGATACCTCACGAGGCAACAATGCTCGCACTGATGTAAACGGACGTTAGAATTTCGCTTCTATTGTCTCTGCTACATCCAAGTTAACTTTAAGGTTCAATGTTAACGGTTGCGTCTGAAACGTATATAACCCTCAAAATCACCTTACTCAGCGTGTTAGGCTGCAGGCGTGGCCAACAGAATTAAAATTCTTTGATGTGTCAAAAGTAGCATATAAAATGTAATCTCCCGGGTATTTATTGAGCCATGATGCTACCATGCTCAGGAGTATTCAATGAAAGAGAAACGCCTTGATTCGAACTCAGATTTTAGGTGCTAAAGAGCTCTACTAAGCAGCAACCCCTGATTAGGAATAAAGAACTTGGTGAATAGGATTACCAAGACATCATTGCTGCGAGATGCTCACACAAAAACCTCGCGGCCATCGTTATATCAGCAAATAACTATTTAATCGCCTTCCGAACAATCCCAGGACATTCGACATGACGGGTCAAGTGTACGATAAAAATCAAAGGAGTTATTCATAACACATCACCAGACAAAAACCGACTTTGGACATGCGGTGATACGATTGAATTTCACAAAACCCCTGACCACGTCTAACATTATCCTTCTTCGCAGGTCGTGACTGTCAAATAGGGCTGTCAAAAAGTGATTTTGAATCTTAATGTGTGTGATGGGAGGTTTGGATTGCTGTGTAGCGTTGGGAGGTAGTCAGGCCATGGATGAGGGTGGATCGGACAAAAAGCAGTCGGACCGGTTGCCGTGGTCGGTTCGCGACCGATGCCGAGAGCCGCTTGTAAGGGAATCAAATGCCCTAATAATATATTCATATTTTTTTCCAAGATAGATCGTGCGTCCCAAATTCTTAGATGACTTTTTAAATGATAAGGGCGTGGTAAATGGGCAGTTGGACTGATGGTAGGTGGTCAGCGGTGGGCATTTATAATGTCTAATCGGACTGCAGTCTCATAAGACTTAAAATTCTTATGAGCTAGCTTTATATAAAATAGTTTCATACATTTAAATGTGTTATATTAAAGCAGTGGCGGATCCAGTACTTTTCTTTTACGAGGGGAGGCTTAAGCTATTTTTTGTTTGGGGAGAGTTGATCCAGGTGTGGAAATGAAATTAACCATATTTAAATGTTGTCAGTGGCGGACATAGACATTGATAGAAAGAGACCCAAAGGATTCATTTTAGATTTGTAGTAAGTTTATATAACTTAAAGTTTTAAAAGAATCCGAAGAACACTTTTATTTAATCTTTTTGCAAGTAGCTGTGTGCTTAAAAGTATGTTTTTCTCGTAATCTCATACTAATCGGACTAGACTGAGTGAACGACAGAACTCTAAAACTAGTTGAGCCGTGTAGAAATCGGATGGATAATTATTTGACTGCAATGCAATTACTACGATCATTATCTCAACTGCCTGTCCTATTAGAACGTCCTATTAAGGTTATCGAAATGAATATTAATATTATTTTTTTTAGACGAGTCCTATTTGGTAAACAAACGTCTTTTTATCGTAATTTGTAATTTAAAAATAAATCTGATACAAATAAAAATAATTTAAAGGCAGATAATAAATCTTTTATTGCCAAAATTAATTTCAGTTTGCTATTAATTATTAAACTAATTTAAATTAACATTTAACTATAATAACTAATATAAATTAAAAAAATAAAAAACCTGCCTGCCCTCAAAAAAGCTATCATAATATGGCTTCAACCCATTAATGGCCCACTACTGGGCACGGGTCTCTCCTCTTGAGGAGGCCTAGAGCATACTCCACTACGCTGCTCTAGTGCGGATTGGTGGAGGGTTTAGTGGGCAACCCGAGTGTCGAAAGTTTTTTAAACCGCCCGAGGGCCTCCGACGTGGCTTAACGACTGTTATATTATGATAACAACCGGGACCGACAACTTTACGTGCCCTCCGAAGCACGGAAACGCTTAAGAATTTTTTTGCCACTAGCGGTCACCCATCCCACTACTGACCGCGCCCGCTGTTGCTTAACTTTATCAATCTCTTAAGATCGATGCAAGCCGCTATGAGCGCTTCCTATCATAATATACTTCATTATCTTCTTATCGTAATATACCTTTTTGAAATCCTTATAGTGAGCTCTTTAATTTGATATCCATATTGCATTATTCGATTTATTTTTATTTTTTGATACTTTAAATAATGTCAACTCGCAGCTGCAATGTTTTTTTTATTTCACTTATCTAAGAACATTTGGGTTATTAAGACAAATATATCGATATCTTAATTATATAAATCCGTTTAGTGGTTTGTAAGATATGAGGTAATAAAGAATATTACATACATACATACATTGAACAACGCGCGAAAAATATTCCTGGCAATGGGGGAAAAAGTAGTGCCAAAATTACCAAACTAGTCTCGTCTAAAAATACTATGTAGGCTTCATTGTAATGTTTTTCATTGCAAGATTCTGAAATAATTCACTTCTCACGCACCATATAAACATAGAAGAGTATAGAATCTCCATATCACTGTACATAGTTCATTTCATCTGAAAAATGACTGTTTATATACGGGTATCAGAGTACCTACAAAATTTTGGAATACAGCAACCGAAATATTAAAATTTCAGGTGTAAGAATCTCGTTCCATCCTTATCCTAAGCTTCTTTTAGTTCATCGTCGCCTTCATATGAAGTCCTTTCTTCCAACCGTTATCAGATTCTGTCCTTTGAACTATGTGCCAGTATATTACCACTTACGACAGCTTTTCTGTGAGTTTTGAGTTTGAGTTTTGTAGGGAACCCTCATTCTTCTACAGGTTTTTATAATTTCGAATTCAATGAATTAAAGAAATACTGAACATAATCCTCTCTAATTCACTTAATAAAATGTGACTATTTTACTCATAATATTTATTCTTTATGCATGTTATTGATTAGTGTAATTGGTTCTCATAGTTATAGTTATTAATTCAATCAAAACCTAGATAAATATATAAATCGTTCTGTATTTTTTTTTGGTTTGTCAACTTTTTGGATTTTTAATAAACATTAACAATTTTCTTCTCTGTTGAAACTTTCAAAGCTCGCCCCTCTATCCGCATGAATCTATAAAGGCCGCTATCACCAATCCTTTCCAAAAAAAATAATTTTAAAAAAACCTATTCCATTCACATTATCATTTTTATTATATGCTATAATTTATCTTGCTATTTGAGTTTTTAATCTAGTTATTTAGTTCAGAAAACATTGTCATTTTTCCCATAATTTATCCCATTTTAGGGGTTAACGTTTTTACTTTGTAACTGACAGAAAGTTATAGTGATCATATTACAATTTATTATAGTATGTTTTCAAACATTTCCAAGGACAAAGGAGTAAAACATACATTGTTTCTTAATATTTGATTGTATCGTGATATTACCGCCAAAACTACATAAACTGTAATTTCCATGAGTAGATATGTAATTACAGGTACTTGAAAGAACTACACATCCAATTACATTAATTTGCTTTTGAAATAATTCAAGTTGATTCGTGGAAAAATTGCTTATTTATTGGCTTTGGCTATTGCAAGTCATGCGTCTTGTTATGTGGACTCCAATAGTAAAATTCCTAGTTAAAACTAATAGTATTTATATTTACTAATATTTTAGTTAGGACTTCTTCTAAAGGTTTATGCCGATAATTTTCAAAACGGGTATGGCAAATTGTTTAAAAGATGTAAAAAAAAGTATTTTGTGACTTCTTCCGCCACTAATAAAGAATGTTTTGAAACTGTGGCAATGGCAGCAATTTGAATTTAAATAAACCTAAACTCGGACAGTACAGATAATGTATTAAATGGCATTTTAATCATACCTAAATAATTTGCACAATACAGCTCAATGTAAGCAATTTAAGGTCATTAAACTTAACCAAAAACGTTAAAACTTAAGTACAATTATTACAGGCAACAATTAAAAACAGCATGTAATTACCCAATATAAAATTGAAAGTAATGCGTTCAGATTTAAAAGTCGGAATATTTTCATTGACAATAGGTTAAAGACCTTATGTATTGGTTTATAAGACATAAAGATATCGGTGCACGGAAGGCGGTGAGGTCAGCACTGCAGCCTTCGACAGTTCAATATCAAGGCAGCGACTGCGAACAACCTAATTAAATATTGTTAGCTTTATTTTACACTGATTTATTAATCTTACGTTTCGATCTGATTAAATTTTGATATGTTGTATCCAGCTGTAAAATCGCCTCAATATAAATTACATTCTTCTTAACACTAAATAAACATCGATAAAGACCAATTCTGACAGCTATGTCTGTGCGTCTGTGCTATCATGAACGTCATCTAATTATATTATAATAGACTGACGGTTACTCACAAATTAACGAAGCAAATTACAGATTGATCTTGATATTGTCAACTTTATCAGAAATATTTGGTGCATCCAATAATCGCGATCAACAGATTTCTAAAAAGCCTTAGACAGGGAGGATTTTTATTTAAAAACAAAACTTTCATCTTTTTGTTATTGAAGGGGAGTTACTTTCCGTAGCTTTTTATAATTTTGGGAAATATTTCCTTTTTTGTAATCAAGCATCATCTGTCTCGGATATTGTTGTAACGTCAGGACTTTCTCAAGGATGCCTCTTGTGACTACTTTTGTTTTCTAAACAACAATTTGATACGTTGACATTTCGATAATCATATTCATATCTAATAATCTAACAAATGACCTTAAAAACCACAAACATGTTTTCTAAATTGGAATGCAGGCTACTAATGTCAATAGAATTTAAGGTATCAATAGATTTGAAAATAGAATTAAACTACAGCTGTTCGATGGTCTAGTCGTAACAAATTATACATCGCGTCACCTTGTGCGCGACCTGCCTCAATACAAACGTTATAGAAGGTGATAATGGGCTTAATTTACATACCGACAGCTGCCTGGCTTATACATATAAAGTCTACATAATACGTCCACGATTTTGTAAAATATATTTTATGGTTCGCACTCTCGAAGCGATTACTATCCCCGTGGCGGCATCTAATATATTTTTGTGTATGATTTTCGATGTTATTTCTACCGCTATAGAAGGAATATCTAACTTATTGTATACCTAGTCGGGAGAATCATCCATCATTCTAATCATATACATGTGTTTCTTTTAACATTTGTAACATAAGTTTAAAAAGAATACGCGATAAAAATTTAATGTTTACATTTAATGAAGCAAATCCCACTGAAGGGATTAAGATGATATTTAGCACACAGATTTGTTCATAACCTGCATTTATGATTT
>OZ010710.1:0-17242 GCA_963932265.1 Thymelicus lineola
ATTTAAATAGCTTAAAATTGAGAGTTTAATATTGAAGATATTAAGGTGATTAATAAAATCTTTAAATATATTTATAAAAATTAATATTTTATTTTTACAATGAAAATGTAATGTTTTACATAAACTATATAAATTTAATAATAATAATAATAATTTAATTTAAATATAAATTAATAAATTATTAATAAAAATGTGTAAAGAAAAGAAATAAGAAAGAAATATTAATGAAATTAATCACTAAAATTAAGTTAGCAGCTTAAGAAGAATATTTCTAATTTAATTGGAATGAAAAATTCAATGATATCATTAACAGTGATATACCTCTATTTGGTTTCAATTAATAAAATAAATAAGGAGTATATTATACTCATTCTTTTAAGTCGAAATTAAATGCAATAATTGCTTCATATTTAATTATATTTAATATAAGATAAATTAAAAATTTAATATCTTTTGAATGCAAATCAAATGTTTTTAATAAACTATAATCCTAAAAATTAATTTGTTCAATTTAATATATTTTGATTTCATTCATGATAAAGACCAATTAATAATATAATAAAAAAGAAAAAACTAGTTTTTATTCAAATAATTATATCAGTTATTATAAAAGTTGTAATTATTGGAAAAATTAAAGCAATTTCTACATCAAAAATTAAAAAAATAACAGTAATTAAAAAAAAATGTAATGAAAAAGGATTACGTGCAGATGATTTTGGGTCAAATCCACATTCAAAAGGTGAACATTTTTCTCGATCTTTAATAGATTTTTTAGATAAAATTAAGCAAATAATTATAACTAAATTAGAAATAAAAATAATAATAAGAGATATACCTAATAATAAAATAATTATTTATATTAAAAATAATTAAACTTTTTGATTGGAAGTCAAATATACTAAATATATTATATAAATAATTAATTACCTCATCAATAGATTGAAATATATAAAAATAATCATACTACATCAACAAAATGTCAGTATCATGCTGCAGCTTCAAATCCAAAATGATGTTTATTAGAAAAATGATAAAATAAATGACGAATAAGACAAGTAGATAAAAAAATAGTTCCAATAATTACATGAATACCATGAAAACCTGTTGCTATAAAAAATGTTGATCCATAAATTCTTTCAGCAATAGAAAAAGGAGCTTCATAATATTCATAAGCTTGTAAAATAGTAAAGTAAATTCCTAATAAAATGGTAATTAATAATCCTTGTTTAGTTTGAGTAAAATTATTTTCTATTAAAGCATGATGAGCTCAAGTAACAGTAATTCCAGAAGTAATTAAAATAATAGTGTTTAAAAGAGGAATTTGAAAAGGATTAAATGGAATAATATTAGAAGGAGGTCATGAAGATCCAATTTCAATATTTGGTGAAAGACTTCTATGAAAAAAAGCTCAAAAAAAAGAAATAAAAAAAAAAATTTCAGAAACAATAAATAAAATTATACCTCATCGTAAACCTTTTAATACGAAAGTTGTATGTTTTCCTTGGAAAGTTCCTTCTCGACAAATATCTCGTCATCATTGATATATAGTTAAAATAATAATTAAATATCCTAAAATTAATAAATTTATATTAAAATTATGAAATCATTTTACTATACCAGTAACTAAAGTTATTGTTCCAATAGCTCCTGTTAAAGGTCAAGGTCTATAATCTACTAAGTGATAAGGGTGATTGTGATTTGACATTAATTTACTTCTCTAGAATATAAAGTTCTTAAAATTGCAATAACATATGATTGAATTACTGCTACAGCTAATTCAAGAGTTAATAAAAGAATTTGAATTAAAACTAATAAAATAATTAAATAATTAGGTATACTAATACCTGTTCTTCTTAAGAGAGTTAATAGTAAATGTCCTGCAATTATATTAGCTGTTAAACGAACAGCTAAAGTTCCAGGACGAATAATATTTCTAATAGTTTCAATTAATACTATAAATGGTATTAAAATACTTGGAGTACCTTGAGGAATTATATGAATAAATATATGTTGAGAATTGTTAATTCACCCATAAAATATAAATCTTAATCATATAGAAAGTGAAATTGAAAGTGAAATAGTTAAATGACTAGTACTTGTAAAAATATAAGGAAAAAGACCTAATAAATTATTAAATAATACAAATGAAAATAATGAAATAAAAATAAAAGTTGAACCAGAAAATCTATTTGGACCTAATAAATTTTTAAATTCATAATGTAATTTATTAATAATAAAATTTCATATAATAAAATGTCGATTAGGAATTAATCAAAAAGTATAAGGAATAAATAATAATCCTAAAAAAGTTCTTAATCAATTAAAAGAAATATTAAATAAATTAGTTGAAGGATCAAAAATTGAAAATAAATTAGTTATCATTTTCAAAAATTTTTTTTTAAATTAAAAGAAGAACAAGAAGAATTTTTTTTTATTATTTTTATATTAAAAATATAATAATTTATAATATTGAATATAATAAAAATTAAAATAAATATAATAAATGAAAAAATTCAATTAATTGGTATTATTTGTGGGATAAAAGAATATTAATTATTTAATAATTTAAATTTGACATATTTATGTTATAATTTTAACTAATTCTTTTATTCATTAGAAGTAAATGTTAATTTACTATAAAATGGTTTAAGAGACCAGTACTTACTTTCAGTCATCTAATGAAGAATAATTATTAATTCAATTAATAAAATTTTTAATTGAAATACTTTCAATTACAATTGGTATAAAACTATGATTTGCTCCACAAATTTCAGAACATTGACCATAAAAAATTCCAGGACGATTAATAAAAAAGTTTGTTTGATTTAATCGACCTGGATTAGCATCAATTTTAACTCCTAAAGAAGGAACAGTTCATGAGTGAATTACATCTGTTGCGGTAACTAAAACTCGAATTTGATTATTTATAGGGATAGCTACACGATTGTCAACATCTAATAAACGAAAATTATTAATTTGATCTGGAGATTGAATTATATAAGAATCAAAATTAATATCATAAAAGTCTGAATATTCATAACTTCAATATCATTGATGGCCAATAGATTTTAATGTAATTAAGGGATTATTAAGTTCATCTAATAAATATAATAATCGAAGAGATGGAAGAGCAATAAAAATTAAAGTAATAGCAGGGAGAATAGTTCAAATTATTTCAATTATTTGTTGTTCAAGTAAAAATCGATTAATATATTTATTAAAAAATATTCTTACTATTATATATGAAACTAAAATAGTAATTATAATTAAGATAATTAAAGTATGATCATGAAAAAAAATAATTTGTTCTATTAAAGGAGAAGCTCTATTTTGAAGATTAAGATTAGATCATGTTGCCATATTCTAAAAAAAGGATAATCCTTTATAAATGGGGTTTAAATCCATTACATATAATCTGTCATATTAGAAATTTCTTAAAATAGGTAATTCATTATATGAATGTTCAGCAGGAGGTAAATTTTGTAATCATTCAATAGAAGATCTTATATTTAAAGAAAATAAAATAATTCGTTGATTAATTATTGATTCTCAAATAATTATTATTATTATTATTATAGATAATAATGAGATATAGGAACCAAATGAAGAAATAATATTTCAAGAAAGATAACTATCTGGGTAATCAGAGTATCGTCGAGGTATTCCGGCTAAACCTAGAAAATGTTGAGGGAAAAAAGTTAAATTTACTCCTAAAAATATAGAAATAAATTGAATTTTTAATAAATAAGGATTTAAAGTTAATCCTGTAAATAGTGGATATCAATGAATAAATCCTGCAAAAATAGCAAATACAGCTCCTATAGATAAAACATAATGAAAATGAGCTACTACATAGTAAGAATCATGAAGAGTAATATCAATTGAAGAATTAGCTAAAATTACTCCAGTAAGTCCCCCAACTGTAAATAAAAATACAAATCCCAATCTTCATAATATAGATGGACTATAATTAATTTGTGTACCATGAAGAGTTGCTAATCAACTAAAAATTTTAATTCCTGTTGGAACAGCAATAATTATAGTTGCAGAAGTAAAGTATGCTCGAGTATCAATATCTATACCAACTGTAAATATATGATGAGCTCAAACAATAAATCCTAATAATCCAATTGCTAATATAGCATAAATTATTCCTAAAGAACCAAATGTTTCTTTTTTTCCTCTTTCTTGAGAAATAATATGAGAAATTATACCAAATCCAGGTAAAATAAGAATATAAACTTCTGGATGACCAAAAAATCAAAATAAGTGTTGATATAAAATTGGATCTCCTCCTCCTGCTGGGTCAAAGAAAGAAGTATTTAAATTTCGATCAGTAAGAAGTATAGTAATTGCTCCTGCTAATACAGGTAAAGATAATAATAATAATAATGCTGTAATTCCAACTGATCAAACAAATAAAGGTATTTGATCAAATGATAAATTTTTAACTCGTATATTAATAATTGTGGTAATAAAGTTAATAGCTCCTAAAATTGAAGAAATACCTGCTAAATGTAATGAAAAAATTGCTAAATCAACAGATGATCCTTGGTGAGCAATATTAGAAGAAAGAGGTGGATATACTGTTCATCCAGTTCCTGCACCATTTTCTACAATTCTTCTTGAAATTAGTAATATTAAAGATGGGGGTAATATTCAAAATCTTATATTATTTATTCGAGGGAAAGCTATATCTGGTGCTCCTAATATTAATGGAACTAATCAATTTCCAAATCCTCCAATTATAATAGGTATTACTATAAAAAAAATTATAATAAAAGCATGAGCTGTAACAATAGTATTATAAATTTGATCATCTCCAATTAATGATCCTGGATTTCCTAATTCTGTTCGAATTAATAAACTTAAAGAAGTACCTAATATTCCTGCTCAAATTCCAAAAATAAAATATAGAGTTCCAATATCTTTATGATTAGTAGAAAAAAATCATTTTCGCTAATAAAATGGCTGAGGTATAAGCGATAAATTGTAAATTTATTAACGAGAAATAATCTCTTTTATTAATTATATAAATAATGAGAAAGAAAATGAATGATTAGAAAAAATATATTATATTATATTATATTATATAATATAAATATAATATGTATATATATATATAATATATATATATATATATAATTTAAAATTTTTAGTCTTATATTCAAATAATGATTTAAAATTGCAAATTTTAAGGTGTAAATAAAATAAATACTAAGGCTTAAAGGAATAATTCTTTATAAATAATTTTGAAGACTATTAGTTTAATTTAACTTAAAACCTTAAATAAAAAATATAGTTCTAAGAATTATTCCTAAAAGAGAGATTAAGCTAAAAAAAATAATATAATAAAAAATATTATTTTTAATAAATATATTAAATCATTTTAATTTTAAATAATTAAATAAAATACATGAAAAAATAATTCGAATATAAAAAAATAGAGTAATTAATCTTATTATAACAAAAATAAAATTAATAATATAAAATTTTTTTATTATTAGAAAATTAATAATAATTCATTTAGGAAAAAATCCTAAAAAAGGAGGAAGACCACCTAAAGATAAAAAATTAATAAAAATTAAAAATTTTATTAAATAATTAAAATTTAAAATAAATAATTGATTAATAAAATAAATATTTATTATATAAAATATAAAACATATAATTCTAATAAAAAATGAATATAATAAAAAATATAATATTCATAAATTTTCTCTGATTAAAATTGCAGATATTATTCATCCTAAATTATTAATTGAAGAATAGGAAAGAATTTTTCGTAAAGAAATTTGATTAATTCCTCCAATTGCTCCAACAATTGCATTAATTATTATAATAAATATTAAATAATTTTTATTTATATAATAAGACAATAAAATTATGGGGGTAATTTTTTGTCAAGATATAATAATAAAACAATTTAATCAGGATATACCTTCAATAATATTGGGGAATCAAAAATGGAAAGGGGCGGATCCTATTTTTATTATTATTGAAGAATTAATTAAAATTGATAAAAAAAAATTTATTTCAAAATTTTTTAATAAAATTATTTTTAATAAAATTGAAAATAAAAAATTAATAGAAGCAATTGACTGAATTAAAAAATATTTTAATGAGGCTTCTGAACTTATTAAATTATTAGAGTTAGAAATTAAAGGAATAAATCTTATTAAATTAATTTCTAATCCAATTCAACATCCTATTCAAGAATTAGAAGAAATTGAAATTAAAGTTCTAAAAACTAAAAAAAATAAAAAAAATATTTTATTAGAATTTAAAGTAAAATAAATTAAAAATAATTTATAATAAGTAATATTAAATTAAAAATTTAATTATTTTTATTTTAATAAATTATTTTTATTTTTATATATTTTAGTGTAGGATGCACAATAATTTTTGATGTTATTAGATATAGTTTAATTCTATAAAATATAAATAATAAAGGTAAAATAATTACATTAATTATCCTATCAGAATAATCCTTTTCTTCAGGCACTTTATTAATATTTTTAAAAAAAGATTTATTTCTTTATATTTGGGGTATGAACCCAAAAGCTTAGTATTAGCTTATTTTAAAATAATTTATTTTATATAAAAAATATTAAGAATGGTTAAGATTTAAGAATTATAATTAATTATCTTAATATTTTTCTTTTAATAATTAATTATAAAAACTTAAGGCTTATATTGTTATTTTACTTAATATTAGGAAAAATAAATTAATATACTGGAATATTTTTTTTTAATTTATACTATAATTAAATTATAAATTATAATTTAATTTTAATTTTTTTTGTATAATTATATATTATTTTATAAAAAAAAAATGATTTTATATTTAAATATTTAATATATTATAATTTATACATATATATATATATATATAATTTAAATTAAAATAATATTAATATTATAATAAATATATATATATATAATAAATATTAATAATTATATAATTTTTTTTTATATTATAATTAATTATCTTAATATTTTTCTTTTAATAATTAATTATAAAAACTTAAGGCTTATATTGTTATTTTACTTAATATTAGGAAAAATAAATTAATATACTGGAATATTTTTTTTTAATTTATACTATAATTAAATTATAAATTATAATTTAATTTTAATTTTTTTTGTATAATTATATATTATTTTATAAAAAAAAAATGATTTTATATTTAAATATTTAATATATTATAATTTATACATATATATATATATATAATTTAAATTAAAATAATATTAATATTATAATAAATATATATATATATAATAAATATTAATAATTATATAATTTTTTTTTATATTATAATTAATTATCTTAATATTTTTCTTTTAATAATTAATTATAAAAACTTAAGGCTTATATTGTTATTTTACTTAATATTAGGAAAAATAAATTAATATACTGGAATATTTTTTTTTAATTTATACTATAATTAAATTATAAATTATAATTTAATTTTAATTTTTTTTGTATAATTATATATTATTTTATAAAAAAAAAATGATTTTATATTTAAATATTTAATATATTATAATTTATACATATATATATATATATAATTTAAATTAAAATAATATTAATATTATAATAAATATATATATATATAATAAATATTAATAATTATATAATTTTTTTTTATATTATAATTAATTATCTTAATATTTTTCTTTTAATAATTAATTATAAAAACTTAAGGCTTATATTGTTATTTTACTTAATATTAGGAAAAATAAATTAATATACTGGAATATTTTTTTTTAATTTATACTATAATTAAATTATAAATTATAATTTAATTTTAATTTTTTTTGTATAATTATATATTATTTTATAAAAAAAAAATGATTTTATATTTAAATATTTAATATATTATAATTTATACATATATATATATATATAATTTAAATTAAAATAATATTAATATTATAATAAATATATATATATATAATAAATATTAATAATTATATAATTTTTTTTTATATTATAATTAATTATCTTAATATTTTTCTTTTAATAATTAATTATAAAAACTTAAGGCTTATATTGTTATTTTACTTAATATTAGGAAAAATAAATTAATATACTGGAATATTTTTTTTTAATTTATACTATAATTAAATTATAAATTATAATTTAATTTTAATTTTTTTTGTATAATTATATATTATTTTATAAAAAAAAAAATGATTTTATATTTAAATATTTAATATATTATAATTTATACATATATATATATATATATAATTTAAATTAAAATAATATTAATATTATAATAAATATATATATATATAATAAATATTAATAATTATATAATTTTTTTTTATATTATAATTAATTATCTTAATATTTTTCTTTTAATAATTAATTATAAAAACTTAAGGCTTATATTGTTATTTTACTTAATATTAGGAAAAATAAATTAATATACTGGAATATTTTTTTTTAATTTATACTATAATTAAATTATAAATTATAATTTAATTTTAATTTTTTTTGTATAATTATATATTATTTTATAAAAAAAAAATGATTTTATATTTAAATATTTAATATAAAAAAAAAAAAAAAAAAATCTATGTTAAAAATTTTATATATAGATAAAAATTTATGATTTTAAAGATTTATTTTTAATTTATTTTACATATAAATTTTAGTGTTAATTTTTTATTATTTTAATAATAATAATTAATTTTGTAGTAATTAATATTAAAAATTTAAGAAATTAAGATTTAGTAATATTAAAATTAATAACAAATTTTGTGCCAGCAGTTGCGGTTATACAAAAGTTAAAATAAATTTTTTTAGTTATAATAAATATTGATAAATAATATATATATATATATTAATTTTAAAATTAAATTTTAAATTATTAAGTGAAATTTTAATTTAATTAAAATTTATTGATAAAATATGATTTAATAAATTTAATAATAAACTAGGATTAGATACCCTATTATAAAAAATTTAAATTATAATACTAAAATAGTAAATAAATTTATTATTGAAACTTAAATAATTTGGCGGTATTTTAGTTCATTTAGAGGAATCTGTTTAATAATTGATAATCCACGAATAAATTTACTTAATTTATTATTTTGTATATCGTTGTTAAAAAAATATTTTTAAATAAAAATAATATTTTAAAATTTTAAATAAAAATTAATTCAGATCAAGATGCAGATTATAATTAAGAATATAATGGATTACAATAAATTTATTTAAATGAATATTATTTTGAAATAAATAATTAAAGGTGGATTTAAATGTAATTTTTTTTTAATTTAAAAAAATGATTTAAAATTAAAATATGTACATATTGCCCGTCGCTTTCATTTTAAAATTGGAATAAGTCGTAACAAAGTAGAGGTACTGGAAAGTGTTTCTAGAAAGACAAATTATAGCTTAAATATAAGTATTTCATTTACATTGAAAAGAAATTATTAAATTAATTAATTTGATGGGGGTAATTTAATTATTTATAATTAATAAAAGAAATTTTTATTTGAATATATTTTAATGGGGGTTAAAGTATAATAAAAGAAAAAATTTGAAATTTTATAGGGAAGTAGTATTGATAAAGAATATTGAAATAATTGAAAATTAATTAAAAAATAAGTAAATTTAATTTATTGTATCTTGTGTATCAGAGTTTTTCAAAAATTTTTTTTAATTTAAAATTTTTCGAATTTAAAAGAGTTAATTAATTAAAGATTTTATTGTTACATAAATATTTAAAATAATTAATTTGAAATGAAATGTTAATCGTTTTTAAATATATCTAATTTTTTTAGAAATAAATTTAATTTATAATTTTTTATTTATTTTTATAAAATTAATTTATAAAAATAATAAATAATTAAATATTTTAAGGGATAATCTTTAAATTAAATTTTTATAATAAAAATATTATTTATTAAATAAAATTTTTAAAATTTATATTGTTTATAAATTATATTTTTTTATAAAAATTTTTATTAATAATAAAATTTTTAATTAAAATTTAAATTTTTATAAAAAAATAATTTTTAATAAATTAAAATTAGTTATAATGATAAAATTAGTATAAAATAAATAAATAAATAGTAAATGGATTTAAAATTAATAAAAAGGAATTCGGCAAAAAAAAATATTCACCTGTTTATCAAAAACATGTCTTTTTGATTATAATTTAAGGTTGAATCTGCCCACTGATTAAAAAAAATTAAAGGGCTGCAGTATATTGACTGTACAAAGGTAGCATAATAATTAGTCTTTTAATTGAAGACTTGTATGAAAGATTTAATGAGATATTGACTGTCTCTTTATTATATTTAGAATTTAATTTTTTAGTAAAAAAGCTAAAATTTTTTTAAAAGACGAGAAGACCCTATAGAGTTTTATAATTAATATAATTTAAAATATATTATAAATTATAATATATATATATATATATATATAATTATAAAAAATAATTATATTAATTATTTTATTGGGGTGATAGAAAAATTAATTAAACTTTTTTTATAAATAAACATTAATTAATGATTAAATGATCCATAATTTATGATTAAAAGAAAAAATTACCTTAGGGATAACAGCGTAATTTTTTTTTTTAGTTCTTATAAGAAAAAAAGTTTGCGACCTCGATGTTGGATTAAGATAAAATTTAAATGCAGAAGTTTAAAATTTTTGATCTGTTCGATCATTAAAATCTTACATGATCTGAGTTCAAACCGGTGTGAGCCAGGTTGGTTTCTATCTTTAGAAAATTAAAATATTTTAGTACGAAAGGATTAAATATTTAAAATAATTTTAATTAAAAAGAATTTTATTAATTTAAATAAGTTTATAATTTAAAATATATATATATATATATATATATATTTATTTAGTATAAACTATTTTGGCAGAAAAAATGTAATGATTTTAGAAGTCATAAATATATATTATATAAATATATATATAGTAATAATAATAAAGGATTACTATAATATTTTAATTGGGTTTATTATTTTAATTATTGGAATTTTAATTGGAGTTGCTTTTTTAACATTAATAGAACGAAAAATTTTAGGTTATATTCAAATTCGTAAAGGTCCTAATAAAGTTGGATTTATAGGATTATTACAACCTTTTTCTGATGCTATTAAATTATTTACAAAAGAACAAATTTATTTATTAAATGCTAATTATTTAATTTATTATTTTTCTCCAATTGTAAGATTTATTTTATCTTTAATAATTTGAGTACTTATACCTTATTATTTTAATATAATTAGATTTAATTTAGGAATTTTATTTTTTTTTTGTTGTTTAAGATTAGGTGTATATACGGTTATAATTGCTGGATGATCTTCAAATTCAAATTATTCTTTATTAGGGGGATTACGTGCAGTAGCTCAAACTATTTCTTATGAAGTTAGATTAAGTTTAATTTTATTATCTTGTATTTTATTAATTATGGATTTTAATTTAATTAAATTTAATTTATATCAATCTTTAATTTGATTTATTTTTTTGATAATACCTTTAAGATTATGTTGAATATCTTCAAGATTAGCAGAAACTAATCGTACTCCATTTGATTTTGCTGAAGGAGAAAGAGAATTAGTTTCTGGGTTTAATATTGAATATAGAAGAGGTGGATTTGCTTTAATTTTTTTAGCTGAATATGCTAGAATTTTATTTATAAGTTTAATATTTACATTATTATATTTAGGAGGTTATGATTTAAGTTTAATATTTTATTTAAAAATAGTTTTTATTTCTTTTATTTTTATTTGAGTACGAGGAACAATACCTCGTTATCGTTATGATAAATTAATATATTTATCTTGAAAAATTTATTTACCTGTTTCTTTAAATTATTTATTATTATTTTTAGGAGTTAAAATTTTTTTAATTTAGATGATATATTTTTAGTATATTTTAAATTAATAGAATTTATATTCTTTCTTAAGTTTTCAAAACAAATGCTTTATACAAGCTCATTAATTAAAAATTAAAAATTAATTTATCTCATAATTTATTAATTAATGGGTTAATAATGAAATATGAAAAATAAATTACTGTTAAGATTTGACCTGTAATAATAAAAGGATCTTCTACAGGTCGAGCTCCAATTCAAGTTAAAATAAATACTGTTGATACTATTGATCAAAATAAAATTTGGTTAATTGGGTAAAATTGAATACCTTGAATTTTTTTATTAAAAGTAAAAGGTAAAATAATTAAAATTAAAATTGATATGACTAGAGCAATTACTCCTCCTAATTTATTAGGAATAGAACGTAAAATAGCATATGCAAATAAGAAATATCATTCTGGTTGAATATGAATAGGAGTAACTAATGGATTTGCCGGAATAAAATTATCTGGATCTCCTAATATATAAGGGTTTAATAGTGTTAATATTAATAAAAATAAAATTAAAATAATTACTCCAATTAAGTCTTTAAAAGTAAAAAAAGGATGAAATGGGATTTTATCTAAATTTCTATTAATACCTAAAGGATTATTAGATCCAGTTTGATGTAAAAAAATTAAATGAATTATAGATAAAGCAAGAATAATAAAAGGAAATAAAAAATGAAAAGAGTAAAATCGAGTAAGAGTTGCATTATCAACTGCAAACCCTCCTCAAATTCATTGTACTAATAAAGTTCCTAAATAAGGAATTGCAGATAATAAATTAGTAATTACTGTTGCTCCTCAAAAAGATATTTGACCTCAAGGTAAAACATATCCTATAAATGCTGTAGCTATTAAGACAAATAAAATAATAACTCCTACTATTCAAGTATATTTAAAATTAAATGATTCGTAATAAATTCCTCGTCCAATATGTAAATAAATACAAATGAAAAAAAAAGAAGCTCCATTAGCATGTAAAGTTCGAATTAATCATCCATAATTTACATTTCGACAAATATAATTTACTCTATAAAATGCTAAATCGATATTGGCTGTATAATATATTGATAAAAATAATCCTGTAATAATTTGAATTATAAGACATAAAGCAAGAAGAGAACCAAAATTTCATATTCTTGAAATATTTGATGGTGAAGGTAAATCAACAAGTGAATTATTTAAAATTTTAATAATAGGATGGGTTTTTCGTAAAGGTTTAAATTTGTTATTTATCATTAGTTAATAAAATGATCGTAAAGGTCCATAAAAAATATTAGTAATTTTTACTACTACAATTAAAGTAATAAATAAATAAATAATTAATATTAATATTAATAAATAGTTTTGTTTATTATAAAGTTTTGATAAATTAATATTATTTTCATTATTGAAAAAGATAAAATAATTAGTTAAATTATTTATTTCATATGAATTATTAAATAAATTTAATCATTTTAAATTATTTATAAGTATAATTCTAATAATAATAATTCCAAAAAAAGAAAATATAAAAAAGATATTATTTTTTAATTTAATATTAAATAATTCATTAGAAGCGATTCTTGAAATATAAATGAATAAGACTAATAATCCTCCTAAAAAAGTTAAAAATAAAATATATGAAAATCAGTAAGTATTAATAATTATACCAGAAATAAGACAAATTAATAAAGTTTGAATTAAAATTATTAATCCTATAGAAAGAGGATGTTTAAGAAAAAATATAATAAATGAAATAAAAGTTATGTTTATTATTAAAAATAATTTAATTTCAAAGAATATTTTAAAAAAAATAATAATTTTGGAGATTATAGATAAAGAGATTTCTTTTTCTTTGAAGTTAATAAAGAAAAATCTTATTTTTGATTTACAAGACCAATGTTTTATTTTAAACTATAAAAACTATTAATGATAAATATTTTTTTTATATTTATAATTGGAAATTTAATTTTTGTTTCTAAACATAAACATTTATTAATTATATTATTAAGATTAGAATTTATTGTTTTAAGAATTTATATAATAATAATAATTTATTTAAGATTTATTGAGTTTGATATATATATATTAATGGTTTTTTTAGTTTTTTCAGTTTGTGAAGGAGCTTTAGGGATTTCTATTTTAGTTTCTATAATTCGAACTCACGGAAATGATTATTTTCAAAGATTTAATTTATTATAAATGATAAAATTTTTTTTTATAATAGTTTTTATAATTCCTTTGTGTTTTAAAAAAAATATATTTTGAATGGTTCAAATAAATATATTTTTATTATTTTATATTTTTCTTAATTCAACAATAATTATTATAAATTATTGTAATTTAAGATATATAATAGGATGTGATATAATATCTTTTGGTTTAATTTTATTAAGATTTTGAATTTGTTCTTTAATAATTATAGCAAGAGAAAAATTATTTAATATAAATTTTTATGTTAATTTTTTTGTAATAAATATTATTTTTTTAATAATTATATTATTTTTAACTTTTTCTATAATAAATTTATTTATATTTTATTTATTTTTTGAAGGAAGATTAATTCCTACATTAATATTGATTATAGGATGAGGATATCAACCTGAACGATTACAAGCAGGAATATATCTTTTATTTTATACTTTATTTGCTTCTTTACCTTTATTGTTAGGGATTTTTTTTGTTTTTAATGAAATAAATAGAATAATAATATATTTTTTAAAATTTTATGATATAAATTTATATATATTATATATTTCAATAGTAATAGCTTTTTTAGTTAAAATACCAATATATTTTGTTCATTTATGACTTCCTAAGGCTCATGTTGAGGCACCTGTGTCTGGTTCTATGATTTTAGCTGGAATTATATTAAAATTAGGAGGTTATGGTTTATTACGAGTAATAATTATTTTACAAAAAATTTCTTTAAAATTAAATATTTTATGAATAATAATTAGATTAGTTGGAGGTTTATATATTAGATTAAAGTGTTTAAGACAAGTAGATATTAAATCTTTAATTGCTTATTCTTCAGTTGCTCATATAGGATTAGTAATTGGAGGGATTATAACTATAAATTATTGGGGATTTATAGGTTCTTATGTTTTAATAATTGGACATGGTTTATGTTCTTCTGGATTATTTTGTTTAGCTAATATTAGATATGAACGATTACAAAGACGAAGAATAATTATAAGAAAGGGGATATTAAATTTTATACCTTCTATAAGATTATGGTGATTTTTATTATTATCTTCATCTATAGCAGCTCCTCCTTCATTAAATTTAATAGGGGAAATTAGATTAATTAATAGAATAATTAGATGATGTTGATTAACTATATTCATATTAATATTAATTATGTTTTTTAGAGCTGCTTATAGATTATATTTATATTCATATACTCAACATGGTAAATATAATAGAGGATTATATAGTTTTAATATAGGAGTAAGACGAGAGTTTTTATTATTATTTTTACATTGAATACCTTTAAATTTATTAATTTTAAAAATTGATTATTTTATAATTTGATTTTATTTAAATAATTTAATATAAAATATTGATTTGTGGAGTCAAAAATATGAAAATAATCATTTTAAATTATTAATAAAAATTTTTGTATTAATTTTATTAGATTTTTTTTTTTATTATTTTTTAGATTAATAAATTTTTTTATAATAATTTATTTTATTATAAATAATATTATTATTTTTTTAGAATGGGAATTAATTTCTTTTAATTCAATAAATATTGTTATATCTATTTTATTAGATTGAATATCTTTAATATTTATAATATTTGTTTCTTTAATTTCTTCTTCAGTAATTTATTATAGTAAAAGATATATGCATTCAGAGTTAAATTTAAATCGATTTATTATTTTAGTTTTAATATTTATTTTATCAATAATTTTATTAATTATTAGTCCTAATATTATTAGAATTTTATTAGGGTGAGATGGTTTAGGATTAGTTTCTTATTGCTTGGTAATTTATTATCAAAATTGAAAATCTTTTAATGCTGGTATATTAACTGCTTTATCTAATCGAATTGGAGATGTTTTTATTTTAATAGTTATTTCTTGAATATTAAATTACGGAAGTTGAAATTATATTTTTTATTTAAATTTTATAAATAATGATTATGAAATAAAAATTATTGGTTTAATAATTATTATTGCCGCTATAACAAAAAGAGCTCAAATTCCATTTAGTTCTTGATTACCTGCTGCAATAGCAGCTCCTACACCAGTTTCAGCATTAGTTCATTCTTCAACTTTAGTTACTGCTGGAGTATATTTATTAATTCGATTTAATAGATTACTAGTTGATATATTTTTTTTTAAAATATTATTATTATTATCTGGTCTTACTATATTTATAGCTGGGATTTCTGCTAATTATGAATTTGATTTAAAAAAAATTATTGCTTTATCAACATTAAGTCAATTAGGTTTAATAATAAGAATTTTAAGTATAGGAATACCTGATTTAGCTTTTTTTCATTTATTAACTCATGCTATATTTAAGGCTTTATTATTTATATGTGCAGGGGTAATTATTCATATAATAAATGATAATCAGGATATTCGAATAATAGGTGGTTTAAGATTATATATTCCTTTAACTTCTTTATGTTTAAATATTTCTAATTTATCTTTATGTGGAATTCCATTTTTAGCAGGGTTTTACTCAAAGGATTTAATTTTAGAAATAGTTTCAATAAGAAATTTAAATATATTAATTTTTTATATTTATTATTTTTCTACAGGTTTAACAATATTCTATACTATTCGTTTAATAATATATTTAATAATTAATGATTATAATTTATTAAGAATTTATAATTTATATGATGAAGATTATATTATATTAAAGAGAATATTTATTTTATTATTTATAAGAGTAATTACAGGAAGATTTTTAAGATGACTTATTTTTTTTTATCCTTATATAATTTATTTACCTATAAATTTAAAATTAATAGTTTTTTATGTAAGACTTGTTGGTATAATAATAGGATATATGGTTAGAAATATGAAAATTAATTCATTAAATAAATTTTTAATTACTTATAAATTAAGATTATTTTTATGTTTAATATGATTCATGCCTAATTTATCAACATATGGGCTAAATTATTATTTTTTAAATATAAGACAAAAAATGGTAAAAAATATTGATATAGGATGAAGAGAATTGTATAGTGGTCAAGGGTTATTTTCTGTTATTAAGAAATATTCAATTTTTTCTAGTTTTTTAATAATAAATAATTTGAAAATTTATATATATAGATTTATTTTATGAATAATAATTTTTTTTTTTATAATAATTATTATAAATTAAT